>JAKELH010000612.1:0-43829 GCA_021525015.1 Lactarius pseudohatsudake | reverse complement strand
AATCTCGAAGACTTCTTGCTTCGAGATGGAAGGTGATTCCGATTCCGATTTTCTGTTCTGAACACTTACTGTAATCTTAGCCTGAGATACTTGACGAGCAAGCGCCAGCTGACTCTGCCCCAGATTTGTAATCTGTATAGTCATGGTTTCCCGACCAAATCCAAGTCAAGCGCTTGTTGGCGCTCGAGCGATATTAGGGTTCCTCACTATCAACCATTACAGTATCCATGCCGCCCTCAATGGCCCAGTATGACATCTTTCGTGACCATCGCGATAAAGTATCCTACTTATGGTCATGCCTTATGGGAACCGAATCCGGGTGGACTTTATCACGCCATAGAAGTTGGCGACATTGGCTGCATTCTTAAAGGCAAATTTTTACGCCTCTTCATATTCTGCTTTCCCGCAGACCATCCGTCTCATCAAAATCCGGGGTGCCAGAATCGCATGAACCACTGAAACCCAGCATCGTGGATCATATCGATAGCGGCACACCGGGTCCTGAAATTTTTTGTTCGGTTGGGGTCACGGAGTCCGCCGCTCTTGCTAATTCGCAAACATCTGTACTAGAGTAATTGAGTTACGCACTGGAAATTTTTCGTCGCTAATTTGTTTCTAGTCCTGAAGGTCACGTAGAAGTCTCGTTTTCGTGCACGAAGAGCCGTGGCGCAGCAATTTTTCTTCCTGTGCGGGCACAACGCGAGGACACTGTCGCTAGAGGAGATTTTGCCGAATGGATGGTCAAACATGTCGATAGCTGGTTTTCATTTGCTAAGACTCTTGACTTAGGGATCGAGAGCATAAGGATGGAAGATATTCTAGTCACTGGGCGTCATCGCACGAGATCCTGGACTAATGTCGCTTTCATCGAGAGCCAAGGCCTCGTCCAGAAAGCAAGTAGCGTTCGGGTTCACGTTTCAGGGAGTCCCCCAAGTCATATCAGTGTCGACTGGAAGTCCCCCCGTGAACTGGGTCAAGGGGTGGCATCAAACATGGGGCCTAGCGGGGAGGTACGTTGACGCCTAGCTTGCACTCTGGGTACATGATCCTGAGACAGCATCCACATGAATTCGTACCTGTGCTCACTAGGACCTATCTGAGAATCAATGCGTATTTATCCGAGGGTTCCGTGTCACCCACACCCCAAGTATTGAACTGGTTCAGAGATACATCAAGATCAACTTCAGGTTTAAACCAGAACCGTGACAAGTCTAAGCCAGCCAGGCAACAGACTTCCGAGTCAACACCCACTGTCACGGTAAAATTCGCCTTTCGAATGTCTCCAGTCCTTGTCTAAGCATTTAAAGTATCGGGACCCTCTCAGTTCCCTGCTGGAGTATATTGCCAGTGTGAGTATCTCAGACCGATATGTCAGACCGAAGCCGCGTCTGCCTGGCGTATACGTAATTGACCCTCACATGCACGGCCGCACAGCAGGACCCTCACTCAGACATGGTCCTCGTTCATGACGATGACTTGGCGCGATTTCACGAGATCTCTGGCGTCAGCGTGAGTAAATATCCGCACGCCGGCTTGGTTCTCCTCTTCACGTTTTTAGTCCCTGGAAACCCTCCAGCGGGACGTAGTTTTGGCCCGCCTCCGAGATGTTCAGCCAAAGATTCAGCAGGTTTTCGCTGGTAAGCTCCCATGAGAATTGCAGCTTGTCAGATACTCACGGCGGAGGGGTCCATGAAAAGGTTCGCCGTCTGCCAACAATGGCCGGAGGGTAGCAATGTTTTCGAAAGAGCGAGCGAAGAGTGAGTATTAAGTTCCCTAAAGGGAAGTTCCTACTAGTAGCCGGTCTATGGTTACTTATTACCTTTCCACACTTTCATCGCCGACGTTTCGTGTATCTCACACAAGTTTCATCGGACGAGTCAGCGACACCTACGTCGAGCATTGGGAGTGAGCACCAAAGCTCCTTGTCAACATTTCGGACCTATAACCTACTTTCTAGGAAATCTCTCTCGGCTCACGTTCTTTTCCAAGGGTGGGGAACTAAACAACAGAGACACACATTTACTCACGGCTCTTTCAGCTCCTCGCAAAAACCCTTCCTCTGCATCCAACTCTTCGCAACCAATCCTTCGACATGGTACCCGCCGCGCCAGACACGATGGTAGTTCCATGGACGCACCTGTCCGCCTATCTGCCTACATGGCGGACATGGACTATGCTCCTACTCACTCGGTGACCATCATTTCGCTGCGCATTCCGACCGGTCACTCAAATGCTACAAACAGTCTCTTGATATCAGACTGGAGGCCCCCAATGCCGGTACCACGCAAAACGACGCTGAGAATAGTACAACTGAACGGCCCGACCAGAGCCGAGAATCCCCGTTTACTCGTTGGATTCCCACTTTGCTTGAGATAACGCAAGACGTAGAGCAGTTTGCTCAGGGCTCATTAGAGGAAATCGCTCGCTTGGGTCAGGTATGCATCTCTAAGTGGGAGCTACTAATGATGAAGACTGAAACGTTTATACCAGGATACCGAAAGGGAACCACCCTTGGAACCACCGAACCTTGTCCTTCGACGATGTGAAGTACGCTTGCTGATGTGCTGTGCTTCACTTCCTCCTGCCAAATTTGCGTCTACCAAAGGCCATTCCCAACCATCGGCCGCTAAGCCCTACTATCCCACCGGCGATTCTGAACAGGACAAAAACATAGCCTTCACTACGGCAATGGAATGCTGCGAGGTTTTAAAGGATCTTCATTCCGGAAATGACGCCGCCAGCATCGCTACCAAGTACTTCGAACTCTCTCAAGCACTCAGTGACCTGGGTTTGCTTCACTATGCATCTATCACGTCCGATTTTGCGTTGGAGACTTTTCGAGCCCTGCACACCACAGCGCCTGACAATTTCGGCCCTTCTGTTGCGTCTGTCCTATCTCTCCGTGCCAACATTATGGCAGACCTCGAACCAAGATGAAGAAGCGATCAACGCAGCAGATGGAGCTGTCGCGCTTTCCCAGCACCAGAAGGCTGATGCTGACCCCGCCCCCGAATTAGTCCATGGTTTGCTCAACTGTGCCGTGTTACTCTGCTCTGTTGGGCGAAAGCAGCGAGGCGCTGCAGTGGCACTCGAACTTGTAGGACTCCTTGGCGACCCGCGGACGGATTAGCCCTGATATGATGCATATCTCCTCCCTTGTCATTTATGCCGTTCTGACGCACACGTCGGTATTAACGACGCATTGGCTTTGTCGCAGCAAGAGGAGGCGATCGAAATATCTCGAAACTCGTCGGATATGGGCCCGCAAGCGGTGTTGGCCGGCGCGCTCTTCACCAAATCGAAAGTTCTCTCGTCCCAAAATCATCATCTTGCCCACGTCGCCAGTGCCGAGGCGGTCCCCTCTCCTTCGCGGTATCAGCGCCCAACGACATGTCTTCTCCCTCATCCTCGGGCACGTCCTCGATACCCGTTCCCGACAGCTCTGAGCGCGAATCAAATCGCTGATTCGTACTCAGTGCAAAGGAAGCGGTCGAACTTCTGAGAGCTCTCCTTAATTGTCCGCTTTCCTGGTCTGATTAGACGGCCTCTGGGCTGGTGCACCTGGTCCCCCAGGCGAAGTTTCGCTACGAAGAAACAGGACGAAAGCCGATCTCGGGAGGAGCTGGGACATGCCGAATTCGCAGTTCATTGCTTGTTCCGTCTCGTTACGCCGTTAGATGGCGCCGGATTGGCCAGTGCTCTTTATCTCGTCGCGGATCGCATGCGTGAGCTGGACGAACGCCGAGCTGCAGCCGCCCTCGCAGAAGAAGCTGTCACGCGCCTCCAGGAGCTGAATTCTAAGTTTCCAAATGTATATTCCCTCGACCTCATTTTCTCCCTTTCACTCGCATCGTCCTGCCTTTCCTCCACTGAACGAGCGAGCGACGCACTCAAGTACGCAAAGGATGCCGTTGAAGAGCAGCGAGAGCGAGAGGAAGCGGCAGATGTCCAGTACAGTGCTCACCTTTGTCAGTTGCTGAGAGACGTCGTACTCCGTTTCACGGAGATGGGTAGGCAGGAGGAAGCGCGGCCTTGGTTCGAAGAAATGCAATCCCTTGGTCACTCAGGAGAAATAGGTGGGTTCTCCTTACTCGAAAGTGAATAGGGTGGCTCAAAAATGGAGCTTCAGGCGAACTGACGACGGCATACCGGAGCAGCGCCTTGAGTGGGGGTCACGGCGACAAGGAGATAAGAAAGGAAACGATTTATTGGATCGATATTACAAATGCATCATCACTCTCTCAGGGGTGAGGTCCGTGAGTCGACCACATGGGGTGATTGCAATCTCGGTCGCGACAATGATAATGGTAGCAACGACAACAGCCAATTGAAGGCATTGGCACAGGCGGGGCCGGGATGGTTGGAGGGGATGGGTATGAGTCTGGGAGGTCCTGATATCTGTCAGTGCAATGAAATTCTTGATGATACTGTCCGAGTTACCGTAAATTAAATTTATGCCTGACATGGTGCCACGGTGGAATCGACTGTTGAGCGGACCGGGCATCCTCCGTTTTCCACATTCCGTTCCTCGTTGCAGCGAGCTGTACACCCCTCGGCGCGCCACACAATAAGCATGGGCTCCGAGTCATCGAACCAGATTCCCTCTTCGAACGCGACCATAAACCATACACGATTGATGAGAGCCGGGAACCCGACGACGTCGACGGTGAAGGTGACCCTGCGGAAGCAGACGACGACGGTGGCGAAGAGGTACGAAATAGACGAGGACGCGGATGCGGAAGCGGAGGATATCGCGCGCCGTTTGAACGACCAGCTATGGGCCGAGATAAGCAAGGCCCAGGCAGAGGCTGCAGCTGCCGCTGCGTCTAGTCACGGCCCACCCGCCTCTGTGCCGACTGAGCCTTCTGCGATCTCCAGTGGTCTTTCCGTGCCTGATAGGAGAGTGCAAGAGGCTCTCAAGACCATGCGAATGGTCCTCAAAGACGTCGCGAATGATACGCTCGCACGCTCGACCCTCTCCACTACTCTGATCCCAGGCATGCCTGGAGTCTCCGTTCTCGACGCTTTCAACAATGCAGTCTTGTCCGGTGCTATTCCGAAGGAAGTCGCCAAGCCTCTGAGCCACCTCTTGGTTTCCCTCGCCCGCTCTCATGCCCTGTTCTCTTCTCTCCCTACGCCAGAATTCCGAAGTCCTCCATACAGTTGGAGCTCGGGAAACGCCAGCGCGACGAACTCGAACACGACGCCTCCCTCGACGGCGCCCCCCTTTCCAAGCGCCCGTATACTGTCCCTGTACATGCCGTCCCGTCATTACCGATTCCCTACGCGTTGCACACACACCTAGATTCCGCTACCCGCGCCATTATCTCCGCGCTCACTGGTCCTATCGTGCCACCCACAGGTCCACCGCCTCCATCCCTAATAGTTTCTATCCAACTCCCCCTGCATCAAGTCTTCTTATTCGCAATGACTGCCGCAGGCCCGGATTGCAAGGCACAACAAGAGCTCGGCGGCCTTATCCAAGCCCTTGGCGTGCTCTCCGGTGTCCCTATCGGTGGGCCAGGCCCCACAGCATGGGGGCTGCCTGGGACGTCCGTGCACCCGTGCACCTTCCCCGGGTGTGGAAAGACCTTCGCGCGGCTCTATAGTTTACGCACGCACGCGCGCATCCACTCCGCGGAGCGCCCCTTCCGCTGCACCCGCTGCCCCGCTGCCTTTGCGCGTAACCACGACCTGAAGCGGCACGCGCGCATGCACGACGACAAGGCGTGGCAATGCACCGGCTGCGCCAAGGCCTTCTCGCGACGCGATGCGCTCAAGCGCCACCGTAATGCCGCCGCCGCGCGCAACGGCGCCTGTGCGACTGCCGACATCGCGGAAATCTACGTCCCGCGCGGGCCTGCAGGCGCAGAGGACGAGCTACGTCGCACACGCATGTGGCACGACGCGTCGGAGGCAGCTGCCGCGGGCCCCGGAGGCATCCTCGAAGACGGCGAACTACCCGCGCCGGTCCTCGCTGCCGCGCACGCGACGGTAGCCCGACTGCACCCTATCCTGCAGGCCTGCGTCGCGCGTGCACTGGGCGGTGTGGCGTGCACGGACAATGTCGTGGATGCTGCGAGCAGTCAGGCTACGCTCGCTAGCGTGCTGGCACGGGCGCAGCTCCCGCCTGCCGCTGTCCCCGGTGAGAGCCTGGCCTCTTCGGCCGCCGCCGTGGCGAGTGGGGCACCCCCCGCGCTTGTGCCTGCCGCCGCGGGCTCGTCGTTATATGGCCTTTCGCCTGAGCAGGCGCAAATGCTCGAACAGGCCATCGCGAGCGCTGCTTCTGCGGCGCAGCTGCAGGCCGAGGCTGAGGCAGCACTTGAGGAAGAAGAAGAGTCCAGCGACGACGAGGACGATGACGGTGATAACGACTACGATGAAGTGGCCACAACGTAAAACCTAAGCAAGTGCTGTTCTTCTTTGTCGTTTGCTCCATCGAGTCTTACCTGCGTGCGTACAGAGGCTCCTCGACGTGATGCTCGAGTGCCATCACCAGTCAAGCTGACACATCGATGATATTGTTCACTGCTCTTCTGTGTCATTCCAGGCTCAACGTTTAGGCAGTTAGGAGGTGACAGCCTTTCAGCCCCCACGTTCCACTTAATTCACGCCATTTCGAGGTAATCGAAAGCAACTTGGCTGCCCAGATGCGCCATCGATACCGGACCCCAGTAACTCCCCACAACCTGTGGCGGCTCCACTTGCAGCTTAACTGCGCCCAAACATCGCTTACCATATTGGTCCTCTTCCCAGAAACGAGTCAGGGTAATATAAGTGTATTCGCGTGTAAAGTGAAGATAGGTATCTCCAGTAGGTGTCAAATAGACTCTCACGTTGCGATCACATTCCGAGTGCCACCAATAGTCGCTGGTATTTACGCGATATTAAGCTCCGTACTGTCTCCAGAACTTACATGTCATTGACTTGACTCTGTCTCACTTCAAAGCGAATGGGACACGTTGTCAGGATCGACATGTCCTTTTGGTAAGTTACGTCGGTTTCACACCCACGTCGGGACCGCTAAGATTTGCGCCAAGGACACCACGTCAGAAAGGATTGAACAGTTTGTTTCCAAATGCGGTTACTGGGGACAGTTTAGTTCACTACAACGGTATGGGAACTTGAGAAGAGAGAACATGATCTTGATCTTCATTCAAGATCTCATGCATCTCATGTCTTCATTAGCTTCATTTCTTATTCTTTTTCGTTACCATAGTTGTTTCAGCCAGGAGGCGAAGTGGCATGCATAGATCATATGAGATCATAAGAAAAGAAAGATCCATTCAAAACTTTGACTCAACCGTGATGCAAGAAAGAAAACGAAGGGGCGGTAAAGAGCAAAGGCCCACTGCAAGGCAAAACCCCTAGGTCGGTGGTCCAACAAAAAAGTTACAGCCTAGGTGTCACATGTACGGAAAGAATTTACAATCACACGCCCACACGTTTCACAAGGAGGAAGAAGTTCTACTGGAGAACCAACCGAGCTGAGTTGGCTTCGGCGCATACGTGGGAAGGACACAAGTACTTCCGGCTCCGGGTCAGAGTACACCACACACTCACCGACGGTCACTAAGTTACCTCTGGACCCGTGGCATTACACTGTAGCAACGTTAACGTTTGTTTCATGTCCGGAGTCAACCACTTTGCTTCCTCCACTCCGACCTCACCGTATCAAATTAACCATGTCTTCATTTACAAAAGTATTCAAGTTGTCCATGCCAGGCTGCGGGCTCTTTAACGCCGCTCGCCTTCTCGCACGAAAGCTCTAATTGTCACATGCATAACGTTTGGTGGTTCTCAGCGCCTGTACTGCCCGTAGACGCTCTTCGTGACCCCTAGCGGCATATATGCAAGAAGTTGCCACCAGCGTCAGCCAGAACGGCGAGCGATACGGCGGCGTGTTTATTATTGAGCAATAAGCATTTGATAAGGCGTCGACGTGCGGCGAGGCGGCCATGGTCAGGCAGTTGAGGTGAATGAGGTCTCACAGTAAGGTAACTAACTTACTCTAACCGAACTCCGGTATCGATGCCGACACCGAGATGAGGGCCCCATCCAACGTCGCTCACGGTCAAGTTGCAGACGTATGTGCCTGAATTTGTCGCTATCGTAAGTCCGATCCTCCTTCAATGGTCAATTCACGATGAAATTTGCGGTAGAAATCTCACTGCTGCACCGTTCGCGATGCACGCATAATGCAATTCCCGCTCCACATGCACAGGCAGGCAGGCAGGCAGGCAGGCAAGGATCGATGGACGATGGACGACCTGCGTGAGCGCGCCGGCTACTGCGCCGCTTGTGAAATGACCCCGAGGATCTTATTCTCCAAGCGAATCATCCAATAAACCTGACAGAACCAACGCGCTATCGATCCCGCCCGCTGACGTAGACGATACGTGTGTTTGACAACGAATGAAACAAAACCTGGTTTAGCGTCGGATTTTCTTTTCGAGCTTGAAGTGCGTATGCATGTCTGCAGACGTCTGACCTCCTCGTTCACCACACACTGTCGCGAGCGTTGTAACTCAAGTCCGACTCCGAGCCCTAATGCACTTGACATTTCGACGAAATTATACCCGTGACCACGCGTCGCTCTGGGCAGCTGAAGTCGCAATTCAGCCCAAAAGTTACTACTACTGTAACAGCGTGGATGAGTCGCCTATTGCGCCCCGGGGGGCGTATTCATCTCGCTCCATCGGTTTGCACTTGCTGGCCATGATAAGCATGGCAGGGATGATGCCCACACGCTGCACGGCTCGCTACCAGACTCCACTTTGGGCCGTGTTTACCGTATCTACAACCGCCGACAGCTGCACACACTCGCCTGCTCGCCTGCCTGCTTATCAGTTCTGGGCGTGAAGCCGCCTGTGTCCCCTCTTTTTTGCTTTTGCGCCCGCGTCGATCAGACAGCGGTCATCCTTCACCTTTCTCCGTCGGGTCCGTCGTGCGTACCCAGAACGCCGTCATGTGTCACCCCTGATCACCCCTTATCCCCTTGTACTCGCACTTGCCTTGACTGCGAACTGCAATGCGACAATTCCTGGGCCGGCGCTCGGTTCGGGGTGTTGGGGCGGGGCCGCTTGTGTAAACCACGCCATCAGTCCATGCTAAATTACTGTACTGTACTTTCCACTTCAACTGCAACGCCATTTTGGCCAGATTCAAATAATGGCAAGGGACGATCATTGGATGAGTTGGGTCCAGAGCCCGGACGGCGCAACCTGACGTGCCCGGGCCAGGGCCGCTAATAAAAGTACATCAATCAGCACGCCAAGTTTGCCAACAAGTTCCCGTCATAGCCAGGTCCAGGGTCTCTCTACAAGATCCCTACCGTACAGTAAGTTACTTGTAAATCCTTACAGTACAGTGCTGTACAGTTGCTGGTTGCTGTAACTTATCAATAAGTAAAAGATCGGCCTGCTCCGCCTCCGACTCCGAGTGGGTCTCGCCAATCGTGTATCTGACATCTCTCACTGTTCGTAACTTAAGTTGTAATTGCACTTTATTACATCCCCGTACGCCAGTGCTGAATAAGAGTCCGTGCTAGTGGAGAGATTTTACGTGTCTGCGGCCCCCAAGGTCTGGATTTCCTCCCAAGAACGTCGTCGTCGTGAGTTCTATGATAACGTGCTGTACTCGTACAATTGCCGTTTTGTTACAGAAGAAAGCATCCGTTTTTGGGAGGCATTTCGATTGCGAAAGTGGAGCTGCCGCCGAGCCGAGGAATTATTGCGGGGCTAAGACAGGATGGACGCAACATGACGCCCCTGGTGCAGCACCACCCCGATTAAGTGATTTGACAGTTTCCATTCAGACGGGGGTGCTCGCGAAGGTGAGACACGGCCAGTCGATTTCCCTCCCTCGCATCCCTTGCATTCCCAAGTCGCGCACGCCGGGGGGCAAACGCGGAGTCTTGCGGTCGAGGCCCAGGATCGAGACCGGAGACTTGCTTTACGCACTGAGGGAGCTTCTGTGGGCGAGGCACTACTTCTTTAGTGAGTAGTGCGCTGTGTCATCAAAGCCCTGGGGCAAGGACAAGCGAACGACAGAAAAGGTACTAGCGAGTATTACTCTATCAAAAAGGCAGACAAGATGAAACCTGTCATACTTTGGCCAAACGACGCGGCCAGGAAATGGTGCTTTCGCAGAGGCAGACAGTGCAGGAGGAAAGGGATGTTGTCATGAAGAGCACGGGGACGGTAACTCAACAAAAGAATGGTTACGTATGGAGAAACGAACAGGCAATCGAGATTGAGTGGCAGGGATGGCATGCAAGGAGAATGTTTCAGGGAGGGTGGACGATGTCGGCATCCGCCTGCGGCGTGCCAGCATACTTACGTGGAAGGAGAGCAGACCCCGACGTTCTTCTTCAGGAAATAAGAAGACCTGTTGGTGAATGGTTCGGCCGGGGTTCAGATTGCGTTAGTTCCGTTCCTGTCAAACGCTGATCCATTAAAGACTTGGCGCGCTTCTTTTGAAGCACAACGAGTGAATCGCGTGCGACCTGGGCGCTTCTGGCCTAGTTCGCCGAGCGTGTCACCTATATCACCCCTCCGTCGCCTTCACAACCTCCTTCCTCCTCTTCTCCGCTTTCACATACACGCTCTCCCCCTCTCTCGTCCCCCTCACCCCATTTCCACGCGACATGACAGACTCCTTCGAGTATTTTTGTTTTCCTCGTCGCTCCCCTCTTCCTTGAGCTGACTCATTCCCTGGTAGCTTGGCCTTCTCTACATTAGCGGATCCCTGCTTATGGCCTGCTCCTTCCCCTCTCGACTCACCAGATCCTCTCGACGCGTTCGATTCGATCCTCTATCCAACGTTTGAGCGCGAAATCGTGAGTGGCTTGCAGGTGTTCCGTGTCTGAAACAAATCAGTTACGTGTTACTAGTGTTCCAACTTTAACTGTTGCGGGCTCAACATCCCAGACTTGCATGAATTGTTGGCACATTTCGAAGCCACGCATGTCGAGTCTATCCCCGTCATCCACGATGAGCCACCCTACCTCCCTCCAACAGACGCGTTGCATGATGAAACCCACATGGTTCTTAGCTTCCCGCAGCCCCGCACACTGCCGGAAGGCGCTCGTCCTTGCACTCCAACCCCATGTACCCCAACACTCGAGAGCGAGTCGGAGTCTGCGACCTCACCTTCGAGTATAGCGGGCCCTCCGAGTCCGCGAGATTATTTAGCCCGCACACATTCACCCGAGCTCGTCTCTCGTTGCACATCAAAAGAGCCGATAGCGCTCGCACCCTCGTTGTTAACCACACCACGTGAGCCCACGTGTGGACCCAAGCGCGTTGAACGACGTGGTCCTCGTGGTCGTTTCCAATCGCACGAAATTACGACAGCCCCGCGGAAACGTGAAAAATTGTATCATTGCCCGGTTCGTGTTTGATTGATGCCCTCAAATTGGGTACTTATGATCATGTGGTTGCGCTTAAAATAGAAGTCTGGTTGCTTGAAGGTTGGTTTGTCTCAAGTGTAACTAGTCTAGAAATGTGTGCTAACGTCGGTCTAGTCGTATCTAAACCCGAACGGACTAAAGTATCATTTGGACAAGGGGACGTGCCAACTAGCGTCGAGTGACGCTTGACGGAGAGAACCATGCATGATGCGGTTCTATTATAGTCGACCCTTTTACCTCGAAACGGAGTAATCACGTTGAGCGGGATCGACCCGATCGCTGGCAGAGATACGATACCCCGACCTAGAGCGCGCTGCTGCAATGCTCGCGTTGAACGCGGGCATTGTGAGACCACGATAAAACACTACTCTGTCGTTGCGAGAGGCTTATCTTATTGTTCACCCCGCTGCTGTACGCCATGTATCTTAGAAATCGTTGTCAAACCTGCATAATACAATTACGAGTCGAAAAAAAAAAGTCTCACAGAGCCCCGTGCTAACCGTTTGTAGCAACCGGTGTCACGACAAATAATGCGGGGATGTCGTAGCGCCTGGCCTGAATTGGTAGGCCGCGGGGCGCGCGGCAAGTGAGACAACGACTGTCATTTATGTGTTGTTGTGGCGCGGGTTTTTCCGTGTTCGCACGGATACGGGCGTCCGGAGCGGGGAGCGGACCGAGAGAGAGTGGTCAGTCACTTCCTGGCTGGCAGCAGACTCGCTCTCCCAAAAAGTCACAAACAAGGTCGAGTTCTGTTTTTCCCTCTTTCTCTATCTCTATGTCATGGTTTCGCACTTCCCATCCCCCGTTCTATCTCTTGCTTCGGACGCCCTCAAGGATCTAGACGGTCACGACGCCATTTCAGGCCTCTGGACAGGTACCTACATCTCTCTACCCCACCCCCACACTTTTTTTTCCCGCTTTTCCTTTTACGATCGCCTTTTTCATTCCTGACTTTGCGTCTCGTTTAGTCTTCACAAAGTGCAAAGAGTCTCTCCAAGACGGCCCACGTCTCGAAAACATCTCTTGGAGACTCTGGTATCGCGAACTAGCCACGCACACCCGTGCCCAGCGCCATCTTCCTACCCCTCCTCATGATTCCCCTCCCCATTCTCCACATCCAAACACAGTCACTTGCCCTCTGACCCCCGTATCAGAAAAGGGTAGCAGCGAACGACTTGGCAAGTTCTTTCTCGTCCCATCACACTTACCGACACTTACACCCCCGCCATCCAGAATCGCGTACTGTCTCCCCGGCGTCGGGCCTTAGTGGCCCTACCGGTTTCTTCTCTTCACGTACTAGGTCACTACCACCATTGTCAATACCACAGCTTCAGTCCCCGCCGGCCGGACGCCGCCCACGTCTACTCAGCAGTCGCTCAAAACCAAATCCCCCCTCTGTAGGCAAGATCATATGCGATATGATCCCGGACAAGCTCGACCTCGCTGCCGCAAAACCCCCATCCGTCCTTGTTAACCCCGATCCTGTCATCGTTGCGGCGGATCCCGGCGCGATGCTCGTCGCTCCGATCCCGAGCATGCTCCTCCCTCCACCATCGACGCCACCAACTGCTGTCGGCATCTTCCCACGTGTTGTTGTTGTCAACCCGACGCCGCACCCTACTCCTCCGGCCACCCCTGTCCCGGCAGGCCCCCCTTCCCCCATCCCATCGAGTGCCCAACATCTCGCACCGCCCCCTCGGCTATCCGCGGCTGTGAGCCGGCATCATCCCCCGGACGCCACAACTCCTTCCAACCCCGTCCCACCAGTCTCTTCACCACCCCAGCTGCTTGCTCCGGTCTCTGTTGCCGTTGCTACTCAGGTTGCTACCCCTCAACCTCAACACCAGTCGCAACTACTAAGACAGCAGTCTCAGCCCCAGCCCCAGCCCGAACCCCAACCCCAGCGCCCCATGGACGACACACTCAAACCTTCAGATCGACGATTTTTTCTGCAACAGGATCAGTCGCCTTCTCCGGAGCGTGATATTCAAGACCGAGGTTCGAATGGTTCGATCAGCACCGGGAAATCGCCGTCAGAAACGGGAGAGGTGCAGCCGAGCAGCGTCACGTCCAATCAGACACGCGCCAGCGCGGCCTCGGCTTCTTCCCACCCAAATGGCCGCGGTCGCCCCTCCAGGAACGCACCTGCTCGTCCGACGATGGCGCGGCTCAACTCGGGTCGTCACGTTGTACAAGTGACGCGGAAGGAGCCTACCAAAGCCCGTACGGCATCGCTTCTGACCAAGGCAGATAAAGCTGCCGCATCCAAGGTCGCTGGTTCCTCACGCCAGCAACGCTCCCCAGTTGAGCCCCAGCAACCACCATCGAAGGCCCAACACATGAACGGTGTGACTGCTGTTGCTCCCAAAGGGGTGACTTCCAATTCTGCTGGTGCTGGTGCTGGTGCTGGTACCGGTACTGGTGCACCGAGACGCGGCATCGTCGTATCGAACAGCTCGTCCGAATACGAGACGACGGATACTGAAGAGGACGACGACGATTCTTGGGCATCGGGGGATATCAGCGAGGGGCCTGCTGAGGCCGCAACTATGCGCCCGACAAACACGCGGCCACCGACAAAGGAAGAAACTAGGCTACGCGAAGCGGTGGTTGAGGCCCAGCGCCAACGCGAGCTGTTCGTCAAGCAGCCCAAACGGTCCTACTCCAACCTCGGGCGCACACAGTCCGGTTTGTTGTCTCAATTGCTCAATCCGGATCCGACCGTGTTTCCCCCCGGGCGCCCTTACCGCGTCTCGTCCACGCACGATGTGACGCGTCCGAGTATCCCATCTACTCTCACATCGAGCAAGTCGCCCGCTGCGCTCCCCCAGGCTGCTCAAGTCAACGCACAAGCGCCCATGGGGGCAGCCACGTCATCCGGTCGCAGCAATGGCAATGGCAACGTTAATGGTAGCGGCGGTTACCGACCAAAGGGCCGTCCACAGGGCGAGGAGCTTGAGGACGAGAGCGATAGTCCGGATGATCCGGACGACACGATCCAGGTATCCCACAGTCTCGCCCAGCAGCGCTTGGCGGCGCTTGCGAACCCGGCGCGCCGGCGGGCGTCGGACAACCAGGTACAACCGCAGGCACCGGGAATGGGGTTAGGCGGGCGACCTCTCCTGCAAACCGTTGCGACCGCGCCGATCCCGCTCAATCACCCGTGGAATCTGCCCGTGCCAGCGCCACCGACGACCCCGCGCACGACGCGCCGGCAGATGCTCGCGACGGAACTCAGCGAGAGCCTCCGCCGGAACTTGCTCTGGGAGCGCCAGGTGAGCAAGACGAGCTTGCTTGGCAATGGCGGGAGGCGCAACGGCAACGTGTTCGGTGGCGGCGGTGGTACCGGTACCGGCGGCATGCGTGCGGTGGCGACGGTGAATGGGAACGCGCAGGCTGGTCCGTCGCAACAACAACAACAGCAGCAGCAGCAGCAACCACAACGGCAAGGTAATAGTGCCGGTCCTGGTGATGGTGCCACAGGGGCAGTAGTTGAAGACGTCGCCGAACGACGGAGACGCGCTTTGGCGCGGAACCGAACGTGGGACGACTTTCATTATTTTGGCTGGTAATCGGTGTTAAAGTTGTGCATATCGCACGTCCGCATCTTTTCTTATCATTTTTGGCTCTTTCTCTCTCATACGCACGCAAGCAAGTTTCCCTCTCGTCTTCTTTTCTTGTGGATCGCATTGTATATCAGCATGTCTTTTATTGCATCGCATGGTCGCGGTGTATCGTTGCTCATCTCTTCCGGTGTCGTTACGTCGAGTCGCGTCTGCCTCATTCTTCCCTCGTTTTGACTCTACCTCTCTTTATATCTCTCCTACTCTCATAGTTATTCATCACAAGCACGTTGGGCTAGTTCTGTCGCATATCTGTACTACCGAGTCGATCATAGTATATATAATGTTTAGGTTTGCTTTTTCGTTTTCGCTTTGGTGTGATGGGCCAATAATCACCCGAAGCAACTACACACGTCATTTTATAAAGCGAAGACACAACTGGATAGAACACGCGAGCTCTTGGTGAGGGTCATTATCCGTACATCGAGGAGTAGCCTATAGATAGAGCAGATAGATACAGCGGGTCCTTGAAACAAACTACAGACAACAACACGATTTGGCTTGATCTGTCGCTAGATGCATGCTGAATGTGCCTCTGCGATGATATTAACGTACTCACTCGATCAGTTTCTGGCACAACCTCTGGCACAGCTTAAGCATCGGCATCAGAGTCCGCGTCCGCGTCACCGTCTCCGATCTGCGCCAGGACGCGTGCCCTGCGCACCCTGAGCTCGCGCGAGATGACAGACTGCTTCTGGTTACGGCCGTCGACGTCGCAGTACTTGCATTCGCAGCGCGGCGCGCGGCTCCTATCAGGCGTGCGGTGCGCGCCGCGCATGAGCCACTCGGCATGCCGGACAAACTCGAGCGGCGACGAGAAGAATGGGACGTCCGTCGAGCCTGAAAAGCGCGTCAGTGATTGGGTTGTTTTGGTCGTGAGGCAGGAGGGGGCACCGCACCGTAGAGGAGGAAGTCGCGTCGCAGGGTTGAGCCTGCGCTGCCCTGAGGCCGTGGGGACATGTGGAGGAAGAGCTCGTAGCCGGTCGGGAAGGCGGCGAGGGTCCAGGGCAAGCGGCCCATCGTGGCTGTAGGAATGTGTGCGCGCGCCCAGTTTGGTATAGTTGGTTTTTCGCGATTGTAAGCGTGTGCATTTTCCCAAAACAAATACGCGACGCGTATACGAGTGCGCGACTTACCGCCTAGCACGAGCGGCGCGAGGTACTTTGCGATCTCGGAGCGCCAGCGATCCGAGTCGGGGTGCTCGAGAGGGATCCGCAGGTAGTAGTTGTCCCGGAGGGGACTCTCTTCGTCCAGCTCTAGGATGTCGTGCTCCGTTGGGCGCCGGCTGTTGTCGCCGTCGGTGAGTAGGAAGACGAGCTCGCCTTCGTCCGTCGCTTGAAAGTGCGGCCCGTCGACAATCATGGACAAGTTGGCCAGTCGCCCTGTGATACTGTATAGTGATAAGTGGTGGTCCGTGGGCAAAGGAACCTACTGGCGACCGTCCCTTGGCAGGCTGTATCCAACACCCACGTGACCATTCCATTATTGGAATAACGTTATTCCCCTCCGAGTCATGGCCTGCTCACGGCCTTGCTCAAATACTCACACGGAGTTGACAGTCTTACAAAAGTAGTCGGGCTCACGTCAGCCAAATATACAGTAACTTAGGCCCTGTCCTTGTACCTTCCCTCATCACACAGTGTGCATCCAATGTCTTATGGAAGAGATCGCTTCATCGGTGATCACGACCTTCGCCAGTACTAAGCGCTAAGCGACCGTGTCGGGCTTGGTGCACGTACGCCCGATCCAGGAAAGCACCTTGGAGACAGTGAAAGTAATCAGACAAATACCCAGCTCGGAGACAAACTCAAGAAGTGACGATTCAACGCATTGTATTGAGACCTTCCAGATTTCCAGTGACCTGTGTAGGTCTTGTGTTTAGCCCATTCTGTGGCCCGTTTTTATCTTTGGGTTCACTATGACAACGGAGCAACGTATGTGGAGCGCATAGAACGTACCCTGCCAGCAACAACTCACCTCTTTGGTCGATACCGGACCCAAGTGTAGTCCTACATAGGGCTAATTTCCCTCAGGCGCACAAAAACGGATTCCAAAAAAAAAACCGTCGCACCCAATCTACAGTATGTATTATTGTCAAGGAACGCGCGTCCGAGTCGTTGACCGAGTACCAAAAGCAGGACCCGCCGTTGTGCTCTCTCCAATCTCGAGTTCTGTTCCCGCATCGAGACACCATAAAGTCTCCCAGTCATAAGGCCTGAGGCCTGAGGTCCAAGGGCTCTCTAACCCTCGTGCTTTCACTGACCCCCACAACTCGATGCGCTACCGTTGGATCTCTGTGCTCTTCCTTCCTTCCGCAGTTCCTCTTGACGGTCTTGCGACATCACGCTGGGAGGATATGCGCTCGAAACACTCTTGAAAAACTACCCCGGAGAATTGAGAGTCCCTGGGCCTCCCGCCAGCCGACACCATGATCGATCTCTGCATCGCGCTCAAGCCCTACCGCGAGAATGCCCTGATAGACGCGCTCAATGAGATCAGCGATCCTAGACATCCAAGGCACGTTTTCTCCACTATGCCTCCGTTACGCATGTACTCACGTGTGCCGCTTCTCCGGTACAGATATGGTGCACATTTGTCTAAGGAGACTGCGCGTCCGCGTCGTCTCTCGCCGTTTCTCGCTCGCACACCACGCCGACGACCACATTGCCGCCGCCCACACCCTGCCCCCTGCTGCCCCACCAAGAACCACGGCGAGCGCGCGCCGCCTCGTCTCTGTCGCCATTTCGGACACGCCCACCACGACGACCAGGACACGGCGGGAGGGGGAGAGGGAAAATGGAAAAAAGATGGCGCGAAGGCGCGTGTTCCCGACCCGAAGAACACGGCAGGAGGACCCTAGAAGGAGAGTTGAAATTCGAAGACGAGCTCAACATCAGGTGGACGGGTGCATGCTTCGGCGAGAATTGTCGTGCTGCGGCGACGGGGAGAGGAGGAGGATATTGGGACGGAAAGGACGAGGTGAGCGCCAATCGATCGTATCTTAACTTACAAGGGCCGAACCGAACGATATCGCAGATCACACAGCAGACGCACGATGGATCGGGATTACGATTGGGATTGGGACATGCGCGCCTCGATCCGAGCCGTTCCTCGCCCGGTCCCCCCGCTTCTCTCCAGCACCCCCCACGAAATCCTCCACGAACGCGAGGGGAGGGAGAAGATTTACGCAGCCTCATCATTTGCGGCGCGGGTTTACACAACGCCCGCGTGGCAGAGCATAACAAACTCAAATAAGTTAAACCTTCACCGAAAACTTATTTCAACAATTCCTGCATAATACCCAGACCTTCTAATGACTCGTGTAGGTTTGTGTCTAGTCGTCCGTTCTCGGGGCTCACTGCGCCTCTGCGCTTTAACACAGTCCGCGGAATGAAAGCATGTTTTTTTGGCTGATGCCGCCAAGGTTCGTTGCAGAGCCTTCGCCCCGTTCCACTCCCGTCACGCCGCTGGACTACGCCGGTCTAGCCCCGCCCCCAATTAGAGGATCGCCTCATTAACTGAGTAGCAAAAACGGAACCCGCCGTTGTGCGCTTCAATGTCCAGTTGTGTACCATTCGAGTTCTCTTCTCTTCTCTTCTTTTGTTTTTTTTTGGGGGGGACCCAGTCATATTTCATCTCCAAGTCCTGAGATCCGACCGGTCACTGAGCCTCCTTCCTTCTCTCAACCTCACAACTCGCTGTGCCGTAGACACCGTCAAGGTCACCTCCTGTAACCATGCGCCACCGTTGGATCACTGTCTTCTTTCTCTCCGCTCTTGGTGGCATTGCGACATCACCTTGGGACCACATGCGCTCCAAACACTCCTGGGAGACTATCCCCGAGAATTGGCAGTCCCTAGGCCTCCCGACAGCTCACACCACGATTGATCTCTACATCGCGCTCAAGCCCTACCGCGAGAATGCCTTGGTCGACGCGCTCAATGAGGTCAGCGATCCTCGACATCCAAGGCACGTCACCTCCACTATCCATTTGCTACGCATGTTCTCACGCGTGCCGCTACTCCGGTACAGATATGGCATGCACTTGTCTAGGGAGCAAGTCGCTGATATCGTCGCACCCCATCCATATACTGTCCAACTCGTCCATTCTTGGCTCGAGCACCACCGCGTAACCTTCCTCCTCGGTCTCAGTGACACATGGCGGCAGTTTTCTGACCGTCACCGCGGTGTCCGTTTCCCAAGCCAACGACTTGCTCGGGGCGTCATACCAGCTCTACACGCACACCAAGACGAATGAGACAATTGTGCGCACACTTAGGTACTCGCTTCCTGTTGTTCTGCATGGGCATGTGCAGACTGTGGCACCTACAACGTTTTTTTCCTCCCCAGTCACGCAGTGGCAGACACCGCGCAAGCGCTCCGGCGTGGCAGCAGTGAGGTCGGGAAAGTCGCCAAGCCGCCGTGATAATGCCGTCGTAACGCCGGCATTCCTGCGCTGGCTGTATAGCACAGTCGCCTACGTGCCCAGTGCAATGGACCGAAACAAGGTCGGCGTTACGGGATATAACCAGCAGTACCCGAGCCCAGCGGACCTGGCCTCGTACATGCGCAAATACCGCCCCGACGGGATCGATGCGACCTATGTCGTCGAATTAGTCAACGGCGGCGAATACGACCCGAATAACCCTGGAAAAGAAGCGAACGTCGATATTCAGCTCAGTGAGGGTTTGACATACCCGACCCCGCACATTTTCTACAGCACAAAGGCGGCGCCGAGCGGCGATTTTTTCTTTGCCTGGTTGGGCGCCGTCCTCAGCAAAGAGAACGTCCCGCAAACGATCACCACGTCGTATGGCAATTTTGAGAAGCTTACCCGAAGGGCTATGCGATAGAGGTGTGCCACCTGTTCGCGCAGCTCGGCACGCGTGGCGCCAGTGTCCTCTTCGCAAGCGGCGACGACGGTGTCGGCAGAGGTGACTGCACCCGATTCACTCCTGTCTTCCCCGCGACCTGTGCGTGTGGCCTTTATTATCTACCCGCAGGCTGTGCACAAGCGCAGGTACGGCCGGCTCACCACTCGGCCACATTTTTGCAGGTCCCTACGTCACTGCCGTTGGCGGAACGACGAACTTCGGGCCAGAGGTCGCAGCCAGTCTCTCCGGGGGCGGTTTCTCGGAATACTTTGGGCGCCCGGAGTACCAGCACCAGGCGGTGACCACCTTCCTCAACAACCTCGGCCAGCAGTATTCTGGCCTCTACAAGTGTGTCCGCGCGTGACCTAATCTGACATATTCCGTTGTAACTTGTCCAGCCCTATAGCCCGCGGCATCCCAGACATTTCCGCACAGGCAAGGATGGTCTCGTATTTCCTCAAAGGAGAGAAGAGAAGGGCGAAAGGAACAAGCTGCTCAGCGCCAGTGCGTCTCTCCTTCCTCTCTTCTCTCTGCGCCGTCCATCCTCGAGCGTCACGCTGACCGCTAAAGTACAGATCGTGGCGGGGATTATCTCCCTACTCAATGACTACCGACTTTCGCAAGGCAAGCCTCCGCTCGGCTTTCTGAACCCCTGGCTTTACGGTGGTGGCCTCAACGGCTTAAATGACATAGTGTCTGGCTCGAACCCGGGCTGCAATACCAATGGATTCTCCGCCGCCGTCGGATGGGACCCTGTGCGTCCAGCCAGTCTTGTGTCTATTCAGTTTCGTCGTTTGCTGACGCTGGGCCCCGTAGGTGACAGGTCTTGGGACGCCCGACTTCTTGCGACTAATGGACACACTTGATGCGGGCTCTTCTAACCCACCAGAGTAACTAGCCAGAGAGATTGCGCGAGTTATACGCCGTCACGTATGCGCCGTGACGGTCACTTCAAGGGTTTCAAGGGTCCAAAAACGGCCTCTTCGGGAAAGGGTTTTCCCGCGCCGAACTCTCAAAGGACCCAGAGTTTTTGCCTCAGTCCCTCGTAAAATGGGATCGCTATGGTTCCCTGTTTCTAGAAGACAAAATAAATATATTCGGTAACATGTATATAGTTATATTACAAGGAGGACTTCACGAGTTCGCACGCAAGTGCGTTTGAGGCCTGTTGAGTGACCAAACATACCAAACTCCCCACCAGGTCGTCCATCCAGCCCCCCGCCTCTGTGCCCCTCCCAACATCAAACCACCGCCTCGCCCAAACGTACACAACCGCCGGCGTCCATGACAACCACCACGCCGTCTCCCTCCTGCCATCCAAGAATCTCGAGGAGCGCAGATGCAGCTGAGATGCTCGCATGGCACCACCACCGCTTGTGCCGTCAAGGTGGCCTACGGCAGCCCACTTGCATCGAGGAACACGTGGGTGGCCACGGCAAGTGGTGCATCGGCCGCAGTGCCCCCGAGCACTGGCAGCTCTAGCAAGCATGACAACAGATCAGGCGTTGACATTGGCTGCGTTAATCGCGAGCTATTCAGCAGAGTAGCGCGGCATGGCGGTGCTGCCAGTGCGTTAGATGGCGAATATCTCAGAGAGCAAGCTGGGAGTCATGACTGGAGGAGGAGGGGTAGGCCGCTATTTTTGATATATACAGTTGAATTGGGCTTGAAAAGCGTTTCTTCAACTCTATTCGGGGCTTATGACACTGTCTTGTGGATGATGTATTGCCAAGTGGATCCCAGCCTTCCAGGTCGTCTGTGAGGGAAAACAGAAGCACAATGAGTGTGAGCATAAAGTTGTATCGCCCTGCATGAAATGCATGGGGTATGTGCTGCCAGCCCTGAAGGCGCTTGACCAAGTTCAGCTCGTTTCATTGCTGCTTACAGGGAGGGTCTGTTCAAGTTGGGTGTACAAGCAACTTGGGCTAATAAGAAATACAATGGCCATCGTACACTACCCCTTCAATGACTGTGGATGTGTAGACACCATTTTCCTCAACTTTCCGACATCGACGAGTGGCAACTTGAGTGGCAAGTTCACGAATTCAGCCAGGTCACGTGACCCTAAACCTAGGGTTGGGGCTTAAGCGCTTAAGCTTAAGTAAGGGTTGTGGGCGGCTGCCTTTGGTCGTCCGGTTCTCAGGCTCACTGCGTCTCTGCAATTTGACACAGTTCGCGGAATGAAAACATGTTTTTTTTGGCTGACGCCGCCAAGGTTCGTTGCAGAGCCTTCGCCCAATGTACTCAAAAAAGAACCCGTCGTTGTGCTCTCCACTTGTACCATTCGAGTTCTCTTTGTTTTTGGGGCGGACCCATTCATTTTCGTCTCCCAGTCCTGAGATCCGACCGCTCACCGTCGGAATCACTGACATTCCTGCATTCTCTGAATCTAACTACTCGTTGCGCCATAGACACCGTCTCGGTGACCTCCTGTAACCATGCGCTACCGTTGGATCCCTCTACTCTTCCTTCTCTCCACTGTTCCTCTTGGTGGCATTGCGACATCAACTTGGGACGACATGCGCTTGAAACACTCCTGGGAAACTATCCCGGAGAATTGGCAGTCCCTAGGCCTCCCGACAGCTCACACCACGATCGATCTCTACATCGCGCTCAAGCCCTACCGCGAGAATGCCCTGGTCGACGCGCTCTATGAGGTCAGCAATCCTCGACATCCAAGGCACGTCTCCTCCACTATCCATTCGCTACGCATGTTCTCACGTGTGCGGCGTGCCGCTACTCCGGTATAGATATGGCATGCACTTGTCTAGGGAGCAAGTCGCTGATATCGTCGCCCCCCATCCATATACTGTCCAACTCGTCCATTCTTGGCTCGAGCACCACCGCGTAACTTTCTCCTCGGTCTCAGTGACACATGGCGGCAGTTTTCTGACCGTCACCGCGGTGTCCGTTTCCCAAGCCAACGACTTGCTCGGGGCGTCATACCAGCTCTACACGCACACCAAGACGAATGAGACAATTGTGCGCACACTTGGGTACTCGCTTCCTGTTGTTCTGCATGGGCATGTGCAGACTGTAGCACCTACGACGTTCTTTTCCTCCCCAGTCACGCAGTGGCAGACGCCGCGCAAGCGCTCCGGCGTGGCAGCAGTGAGGCCGGGACAGTCGCCAAGCCGCCGTGATGATGCCGACGTAACGCCGGCATTCCTGCGCTGGCTGTATAGCACAGCCGCCTACGTGCCCAGTGCAATGGACCGAAACAAGGTCGGCGTTACGGGATATAAACAAGAGTACCCGAGCCCAGCGGACCTGACCTCGTACATGCGCAAATACCGCCCCGACGGGATCGATGCGACCTATGTCGTCGAATCAGTCAACGGCGGCGAATACGACCCGAATAACCCCGGAATAGAAGCGAACATCAATATTCAGCTCAGTGAGGGCATGACATACCCGACCCCGCACATTTTCTACAGCACAAAGGCTTCGCGGAGCGGCGATTATTACCTTGCCTGGTTGAACGCCGTCCTCAGCAAACAGAACGTCCCGCAGACGATCACCACGTCGTATGGAAATTTTGAGAAGGCTTACCCGAAGGGCTATGCGATACAGGTGTGCTACCTGTTCGCGCAGCTCGGCACGCGTGGCGCCAGTGTCCTCTTCGCAAGCGGCGACGACGGTGTCGGCAGAGGTGACTGCACCCGATTCACTCCTCTCTTTCCCGCAACCTGTGCGTGTGGCCTTTATTATCTACCCGCAGGCAGTGGACAAGCGCAGGGACAGCCGGCTCACCACTCGGCCACATTTTCGCAGGTCCCTACGTCACTGCCGTTGGCGGAACGACGAGCTTCGGGCCAGAGGTCGCAGCCAGCCTGTCCGGTGGCGGTTTCTCGGAAATCTTTGGGCGCCCGGAGTACCAGCAGCAGGCGGTGTCCACCTTCCTCGACAACCTCGGCCAGCAGTATTCTGGCCTCTACAAGTGTGTCCGCGCGTGACTTAATCTGACTTATTCCGTTGTAACTTGTGCAGCCCTTTAGCCCGCGGCATCCCAGATGTTGCCGCACAGGCGAAGAAAGTCCCGTTTTCCTACAGAGGACAGGAGGGAATCGCGGAAGGAACAAGCTGCTCGGCACCAGTGCGTCTCTCCTTCCTCTCTTCTCTCTGCGCCGTCCATCCTCGAGCGTCACGCTGACCGCTAAAGTACAGATCGTGGCAGGAATTATCTCCCTACTTAATGACTACCGACTTTCGCAAAGCAAGCCTCCGCTCGGCTTTCTGAACCCCTGGCTTTACGGTGGCGGCCTCAACGGCTTCAATGATATCGTGTCTGGCTCGAACCCGGGCTGCAATACCGATGGATTCTCCGCCGTCGTCGGATGGGACCCTGTGCGTCCCGCCAGTCTTGTGTCTATTCAGTTTCGTCGTTTGCTGATGCCGGGCCCGTAGGTGACAGGTCTTGGGACGCCGGACTTCGAGCAACTAATGTACATACTTGATCTGGGCTCTTCAAACCGGCCAGAATAACTAGCCAGAGAGATTGTGCGAGCTATGTGCCGTCATGTATGCGCCGTGACGGTCACTTCAAGGGTTTTCAAGTGTCCAACAACGGCCTCCTCGGGTAAGGGTTTTTCCGCGCCGAACTCTCAAAAGGACCCAGGGTTTTTGCCTCAGTCCCTCGTGAAATGGGGTCGCTATGGTTCCCGGTTTCCAGAAGACAAAATTAATATATTCGGGTACATGTATATAGGTATATTACAATGCTGGATGGTGCTTCACGAGTTCGCACGCAAGTGAGTTCGAGGCCTGTTGAGTGACCAAACATACCAACCCCCCCCACCCGGGCCAGGTCGCCCATCGAGCCCGCCGCCTCTGCGCCCCTCCCGACATCTAACCACCGCCTCGCCCAAACGTACACAACCGTCGGCGTCCGTGACAACCACCACGCCGTCTCCCTCCTGCCATCCAATAATCTCGAGGAGTGCAGATGCAGCTGAGATGCTCGCATGGCACCACCAGGCGCGCAGCTTGTGCCGTCAAGGTGGCCTACGGCAGCTCACTTGTATCGAGGAACACGTGGGTGGCCACGGCAAGTGGTGCATCGGCCGCAGTTCCCCCGAGCAGCTCTAGCAAGCATGACAACAGATCAGGCGTTGACATCGCGGGTCTGCTGCGCGACCTGCCGAGCATGCGGCGCCGAGCAGTGATCGTCTGCATCGTCGACTAGGGTGAAGGGGGCTGCGTTAAACGCAGGCTGTTCAACAGAGTGGCGCGGCATGGCGGCGCTGCGTAAGATGGTGAATATCTCAGAGAACAAGCTGGGAGTCATGACTGGAGGAGGGGTAGGCCGCTATGTTTGACATATATAGTTGAATTGGGCTCGAAAAAGTGTTTCTTCAACTCTATTCGGGGCTTATGACGCTGTCTTGTGGACGATGTATTGGATCCCAGCCTTCCAGGTCCTGAGTGAGTCCGTGACGTTCTCGGGGTCGACCTCAAAAGTCTTGACATAAGGCGTGAATGGAGGGAAAGATGGGGCTCGAAGTGCGGGTGATGGAGGAAAGTCGAGTTCCGGAAGGCCATTGAGTAATGAGTTCGCTTTGATGTGGGCACCGAGGCCTGAGCCTTCCAAGAGCCTTCCAATTGACAAAACCCTTTTACTGTGCGTTGGATCTGAAATCTAGTGGGAAATGTATTGAGAGTGAGAGATAGACGTACTCCTTCCTTTGGCAAAAAGCCCCATCGTGGTGAAGTACTGTAGTGCTGAAGGTCTTCGAGGCCACCTAGCGCCATGACGCTCTCTCGCTTCGCCACGCTTCGACTGAATCATGGCTTGTTCGTGGCATTTGACATTTGGACAGAATGCAACCTGAGGGTGAGATTTTTTTTCCTCAGTGCGCGTGGAGACGACGAGTCCTTGAGTTCCCGTAGACTGGGAAGAGGGACGGTGTCGAGGAGGAAATGTCTGAGATGACTTTGGGTGACGAACTGCAGTCATGGTAGTTCTTGTCCGGCCTCGCCTGGATGGCAGCCGCCCGTCGACCCGAAGCGTATTGTGAGAATTTTATCTCGGAACCTCTCGCGGGCTCACGTCGATAGATCATAGGTGTGAACGTGTCCATTTCGGGCCTCGTGTCATCGCAGTTCTCGGGATCTATGCCTTAACTTTCGGGTTGACAATTATGTTATACGTGTTCTGATCATTAATTAGATCTGATGTGCTCAGTCTCTCTTCCTGTCAATGGCTTTGTCTCCTTTGCGCATATCAGAGAGGGATGCGCCCCCTAACCACGCTCGCGATATCGATACGATAGTATGCGACGACCCAAGTTACGTGATTTCATGTTTGTATGAAATACAGTGTACCGTCGCCATGGATACTAAGGTCAGACCCATGTCGCAAAGTAGGGCCTGTCTGGGGTCAACACGACGTTCCGTAAGATCCTGAATACTCGACGATACACGGATTTGGCCAGTAAAGTACTGTGACCGAGCTGTGTAGATTGCGAATAGTCTTTTTCTACGGTGCTTTTGTCAACCGGGTCACAAGGACGCCGACAGAAACCCGGGTAAGAGCGGCATGGGTGGAATGTGGGAGGATGGGATGGGATACTGCATTAGCGATTCAGAGGCAAGAAGATGTCAGGGATTATTTCTGAATCTTTCACGTAGAGGTGCAAAAGAATGGACGACCAGCGTCTTCAAATTTCAATAGCTTCAATCGCGACGATGATCAGACTGAGTCTGGAATTAGCAGACAACAAAGCTTGCTCTGGCCCAGATCCTCGGGGCGCAAGTCAGTGTGATATTACTGTGATATTCTGAATCTTCCCCGGCGCGAGCGGGCCCGGTATGGACGGCAAGCACGACAGCAAGCTCTTTCAATACGAAGTGGGCGAAGCCTTGAATGGAGACCGCGAGGCACTGAAGAAGATCGTAGGCATATGATGATGATCATATGCCTACGTGTAGGAGGAGTCCGGCTGAGTTTGTACCTCGGATTCCCCCGAGCACGTGCAGTGTATTATCAAATCATCTATAGAATAGGGGCACGCTCGTATACGCGGCTTCGCTCCGGGGTTCCTCCCCTCTTTTGAATAAATATCTCTATACTATGTGGCCCAGTGGTGTTGTCACGTCTTGGGTATCTTCTTCTTTTTTGGGGGATCCATATAAATTTCTTTTCAGGCTCCCAGTTCTGAGATCCGACCGCTCACTGACCCTCCTGCCTTCTCTCAACCTCACAACTCATTGTGCCGTGGACACCGTCCCAGTGGCCTCCTGTACCCATGCGCTACCGTTGTGTCACTGTCTTCTTTCTCTCCGCTCTTGGTGGCACTGCGACATCACCTTGGGACCACATGCGCTCCAAACACTCCTGGGAGACTATCCCCGAGAATTGGCAGTCCCTAGGCATCCCGACAGCTCACACCACGATCGATCTCTACATCGCTCTCAAGCCCTATCGCGAGAATGCCCTGGTCGACGCGCTCAATGAGGTCAGCGATCCTCGACATCCAAGGTACGTCTCCTCCACTATCCATTCGCTACGCATGTTCTCACGTGTGCCGCTACTCCGGTACAGATATGGCATGCACTTGTCTAGGGAGCAAGTCGCTGATATCGTCGCTCCCCACCCATATACTGTCCAACTCGTCCATTCTTGGCTCGAGTACCACCGCGTAACTTTCTCCTCGGTCTCAGTGACACATGGCGGCAGTTTTCTGACCGTCACCGCGGTGTCCGTTTCCCAAGCCAACGACTTGCTCGGGGCGTCATACCAGCTCTACACGCACACCAAGACGAATGAGACAATTGTGCGCACACTTGGGTACTCGCTTCCTGTAGTTCTGCATGGGCATGTGCAGACTGTGGCACCTACAACGTTCTTTTCCTCCCAACTCACGCGGTGGCAGACAACGCTCAATCGCTCTGACGTGGCAGCAGTGGGGCCGGGGAAGTCGCCATCGGGAGAGCCCGTGACGATGCCGTTGAGCCGCCGTACTCCCCACGTAACGCCGGCATTCCTGCGCTGGCTGTATAGCACAGTCACCTACGCGCCTAGTGCAATGGACCAAAACAAGGTCGGCATTGCGGGATATAATCGGGAGTACCCAAGCCCAGCGGACCTGATCTCGTACATGCTCAAATACCGCCCCGACGGGATCGATGCGACCTATGTCGTCGAATTAGTCAACGGCGGCGAATACCACCCGGATAACCCTGGAAAAGAAGCGAACGTCAATATTCAGCTCAGTGAGGCCATGACATACCCGACCCCACACATTTTCTACAGCACAAAGCCATCCCCGAACAACGATGTTTATCTTGCCTGGATGGGCGCCGTCCTCAGCCAACAGAACGTCCCGCAGACGATCACCACGTCATATGGCACTCTTGAAAAGGCTTACCCGAAGGATTATGCGATAGAGGTGTGCCGCCTGCTCGCGGAGCTCGGCACGCGCGGCGCCAGTGTCCTCTTCGCAAGCGGCGACCACGGTGTCGGCAGAGGTGACTGCACTGCCCGATTCACTCCTCTCTTCCCCGCAACCTGTGCGTGGCCTTTATTATCTACCCGCAGGTAGTGCACAAGCCCAGGTACAGCCGGCTCATCACATGGCCACATTTTCGCAGGTCCCTACATCACTGCCGTTGGCGGAACGACGAGCTTTAGGCCAGAGGTCGCAGCCAGCCTCTCCGGTGGGGGTTTCTCGGAATACTTTGTGCACCCGGAGTACCAGCACCAGGCGGTGACCACCTTCCTCGACAACCTCGGCCAGCAGTATTCTGGCCTCTACAAGTGTGTCCACGCGTGACTTAATCTGACATATTCCGTTGTAACGTGTGCAGCCCTTCTGGCCGCGGCATCCCAGATATTGCCGCGCAGGCGATGACAATCCCGTTTTTCAACAAAGGACAGGAGACACTCTCGGAAGGAACAAGCTGCTCAACGCCAGTGCGTCTCTCCTTCCTCCCTCCTCTCTGTGCCGTCCATCCTCGAGCGTCACGCTGACCGCTAAAGTACAGATCGTGTCTGGAGTTATCTCGCTACTCAATGACTACCGACTTTCGCAAGGCAAGCCTCCGCTCGGCTTTCTGAACCCCTGGCTGTACGGTGGCGGCCTCAACGGCCTCAACGACATCGTGTCTGGCTCGAACCCGGGTTGCGATACCATTGGATTCTCCGCCATCGTCGGATGGGACCCTGTACGTCCTACCTGTCTTGTGTCTATTCAATTTTGTCGTTTGCTGACGCTGGGCCTCGTAGGTGACAGGTCTTGGGACGCCTGACTTCGTGCGACTAATGGACACACTTGATTCAGGCTCTTCTAACCCGCCAGAGTAACTGACTAGAGATATTGCGCGAGTTATACGCCGTCATGTATGCGCCGTGAGACTATTTATAGGCCAATTTGCTGCTAATGGCTCGAGTTACCGTGAATTCGTGTTTATGTCGGACGCAAGATGCAAGGCCGACACAGCAGTTGACCCTGATGCAGTTCGTGAAGGATTCGATTACCCTAAGCGAGCGACTGCTGCTATAACGATACGATTCGGGTCCGCGGCCTCTCCTCTAGACGTCTATGGAGAGAGGAAGAGTGTTAGATCAGAATTGGCTTGTTTTAATTCTCATTATCATTCGAGTTGACCAGGCAAGATTTGGCGTTACGACCGAAGAAATGGTAAAAGCGGACGCGGACTTCACTTTCTCTGCTGTACTGTCACGGTATCGGACTAGTATCAATGCAAAAGCTTTTTTCTGTAGTTTCAACAACACATTGCGATTAATTCAACACGTACATATGTCCCATCCTACGTTGATTCTATTCTATTTTATCCCCCCTGTGTTTCTGACCGTGCCCTCTGAGCCGTAGTACATGCAGCCGAAATACTGGACCTACCACCACTTAGGAATTCGACGGTGGAGTGATGTTTTGGACGTCCATCGCGGTTGGTCCCAAAACGAGCAAAGTCCTTTCGGATCGTCAGCGAGGTGGGGGCACTGGCACAGGGGCACGCACGCACGCACGAATCGGACGAACGGAAGCCAGAGACAGGACCGTGAGATGACCGGATATAGCCTCGGGAGATCCGCGTGCGCGTCATTTACGATTGGCAAGTATGCCCAAGAGTATGCCCAAAATTATTGTATACTACGTGTGTGGACAGACTTACCCTGGGCGGCGCGAGATGCTTTGCGATCTCAGCACGCCTGCGATGTCAGTGGGTAAGTTAGACGAGCTCACTCTGGCTGGTCACTTGAAAGTGTAGGTTGTCGACAACCCTCACGCGCCCAGTGGGAAGTCCGTAAATAATTTCATTTGTTCTCGGCTTTTATAGTTCACATATTATGTTGTCGACTCGGAGCATCTCGCTAAGATTCGAAATCGAGTTATATTGACGCAATGGATACGATTTTCCTTCATTGCATATGCATTTCAGCTTGACTTCTGGCCAAGGTCGTACTAGGGCACAAAATTTGAGAATCTTGCATGTAGAGGACGAAATTGACCGTGTACAAGTCGGTGAGGTGGGGGTTGCAGGAAGGTGACCATTAGGGGTGTTGCACGGGTCTGGATGACCCCCGTGACCTGTACGGGTTTTGCCGACCAATGCTTTGTGACATAGGCAGTCGGATCGGCTCGGGGTAGCTAGTAGTAAGTTATATTGTCGGGTAAGGGCCACTGGGTCGAGTGTATGTACAGGAGAGGACAGAATGAAATACGGATATCTCACCTCAGTGTCTGCGCGCATTAGAAGGGCAGAAACTGAGGCCTACACTGGAACTAGTACGGTAGTACCAGATAAAGGTTTAAACTACACTGCAGCTTATACAAGAACGGTACTGTAGATAAAATTGTGCTCTGCGGTATGGATCAATGGGGTCGGCAGTACTAGGGGCCTGGGTAGGATCCAGCAAGGAAGAATAAACCGCGACACATCGACACGGTGCGAAGGAATCGTGGCGGCGCGGGTTTACACCGCCCGCAATGCAGAGAATAACGAACTGAATGTAAGTTACAGTAAAACTTCACCGAAAACTTATTTCAACTAGCATTGAAAGGACGGTCCTCCGGACCGTCCTTTAGCCGGTGAAATCGGCCCCGGCAAACGCAGCGTGGAAGGCTATAATACACGATACAACTTTGAGAGGCCGCGACAAAATCGAAATCGTACACAATTCTTTGGGGGTTTTAGACCATCGCAGAGACGTACAGAATATGCGAACAGTTCGAAGTTTCGATGGCGCGGAAAACGTGGAAGGTCGTGAAATGTTAGTTGACTTCGCCTGGATGAGGCAGGTAGTAAATGTCATCCAACGCGAGTAGCGCCACGTTGGCATCGTATCCGACCAACTGTCCTGTCAAAGCAATGACACTGTTGGTGACCGGCAGATGCTGGTCGAGCGGCGGCCGCGTATATCGATGGTGGTGTCTATGGCAGCCCGTCGGATGACTTGTTGGACTGTCATCGTGAACGTTCGAATGTCGGGTTGAGTTCCCGACACTTTGCCACATACGGACAGTCTGGGTTTCGTATGATATAAAGTGCGGTACATTAGAGAGGTGTGTGGCTGAAGGAATCGTGAGGAACGATGTTACAGACGCGTAAAATATCTCCCATCAAATCAAATTGTGTGTCCCTGCGAGTGGGGCTGACATCGTGAGTGTGGGGTTTAAACGAAACCACCTGAATCTTGTTTAAGTGTTTCAGGCATGTGTAACGGTTCTCACGTACCTTGGCATATATGTCGTATATGCCCACTCGAATTTGTTCATTTGCATGTTTTTTTTTATAGGAGAGACTGCAGAGGAGCTGGATTCCTCGGATTGGATATGCGCACAAGATCATGGCATCCACCGTGACGAATGTGTCTTCACCGTGACCGGTTTCACGCGGGTTTTCCAAAAATGGGTTTTCCAAAAATGCTCTCGCGTCAAGATAGGCCGTGCCAGGGGGAGTGAGAGTACCCATGAGCAGGGAGTGATACGTCAGCGAGGATGTGACAGCGATGCTAGTAAGGGCTTACGAATGTATAGCAGGGGAGGCCGCTATTATACGTTAGGGAACGGAACCCCGAGGCTGATAGGAGAGCGTACGTCAATATTGACGCACGTCGTGTGGGGTGGATTGACTATTTGCGAAAGAACCGAATGTCAAATTGGGAGCGCGCAGCGGCGGTGTGTAATTCGTTATCGGCACGGTGCCGGAGATGATAATCTGTAAACAATGGTAGTGTTTCCGACTGTTTTCGAGGAGTGATTGTACAAGCAGATTCGCTGCTCCGCGATCACGTGTAGACATGCTGTCGTTAATGATTGAGAGTGCGTCGAGTAGGTATGATGTTTGCAACGCACGTTTTGGGTTTGGTTTCTCTCATGCCATTCAAGATCGGTCCCACTTATTTGCAACGATTCGGGAGCTAACGAATAGGAGTTCGGTCGTGCATAGGGAGGGCGTCAGTGACGAGATAAGAACCTGTGAAGTGATGTAGCGTTGGTAGTTTCCCATTTTCGTCGAGGAAGAATTCGCGATGCTGGTTTGTTCCAGGAGAGAGGCCGTAATGTGTGTGTGGCAGTGCGTGGACAGGTTTGTAGGCGCACTCGTTAGCCCACGCATGTTTTCTTGTTCTTGGCGACATAGTAACGCGTGATCACGGCTGCTATTTCTCGTACTAACCAAGTTCTGTCATAGTGATCTTGAACAAATTGAGAGCCAATCAATAGGAGAGCTGTCATTCAGCGTGAACTACCGCCGCGTGTGTAGCTTCAGTCAGCTATAGAGGAATTATCAATCGAAATAGATGGAGATGCCAATGAATCGAAGCAGGAAAAGTTACACGTCGTCATTCACTTCGTCTTCTGAATTGACAGCCTTGCGTTTTCCCTGACCAGTTTGTGAAGTGGAAGGGCTGGTAGCGGTCTGAGAGGAGGAAGCCTGGGAGGGAAGATAAGTGCGTTTTCGGGACTTGATTTGCTGCCGTAGATTACTGTCGCCTTCCGTCCCAGTTTTGTTCGGCCAGGTTTTCGCGGTAGTTTTCTCGGGTGTAAATATATAGGTGATATCTTTGACAGCGACGACGACGCAAGTAATAGGAGATCGACCGCGAGGAGCGTATGAATCAATTTGGAGCAGAATTCCGCTCCAGCCGATGACGGATTTTGGTTGCGGAATGCGTTCCGCTGAATTCGGCCATTTCGGGTTATTGTTGAGGCGGCCTCGCACTGCGATATTGTCAGAGCTTTGACCGCCATCGATATATTGGGTGGCATGAATGAAAAACGAAGGTGGCTCAGCATCCACGGACGTTACGGTGCCCGAACCAAAAATACGAATCGTGTCGTCAAGTTCTGCGGCATTGGCCGCAGATAATGGCTGCATCTTTTTGGGGAGACATGAGCATGTTTCATCATTTAGTAGATGAGCCTCGTACCGATTCGATCTCCCCAAGCAGTTTCACGTCTGCGTCGTTGTATTTCGGACTGTTTAAGTTGCGGTCAGGTTTAAATGCAATGATCTACTTCACGTGAGTTCTGCTCTGCAATTGTATGTTTTCATACGCACCTTGCATCGCACCTCGTAAGTATCTTCTTGCTTCTTCGTTTTGTCTCGTCCGACATAAGTTCGGAAACTGCCGATCCCGTCTACCGTAGCATCTGCGCAACTGAATCTATACAATATATAAATGCTCGACGAACTTTTCGCTGACACATAGAATGACACATACGCTGACACATATTTGCGGCACGCTCGGCCGTGTGCTTTGGTCGGGCTCATGTCTATTTGCTATTTGTGCGTACTCCTATTTAACAATCATGTCGCCCAGCTGCGCTACAGGTGATGTCCATGCCTCTGTCCCCAGGAAATACCAACATGTGATGGTCTACAGGTGATACACATGTTCTAAATTGAGGTGATTGCCAATGTTTGCGTCGATTACGCGAGTATGACATGAGGAAGAACCAGGGAGATCATTAGTGTTTTCCCAGCCCGGCTCCTAGGCCGGAAGCCAGCCGAAGCCGACGCTTCAGAAGCCGGACCGGGCTGGGCCGAAGAGGGGCCCGGAGGGGCCCGGGGCTCAGGCTTCAAATTTAGGAAGGCCGCTTGCACGGCCCGTGGCCCAGGCTTCCTTTTTGGGGGCCGTCTCCTGGCAGGCTCAGCCACTCGCTACTCACATCCACCATCCGAACTGAGGGTCCCTTGAACCTCATTTCTCGGATTGATTCGCGCATATTTAGACAGTGATCCGCTCATATCGTACCTCTCAACTCAGCTGAGGGTCCCTGGTGTGATGGCTATGATGCCAGTGGCTGTATTCAACTACAAAAATCGAAGTTTTTTCAAGTTTTTTTTACCTCCAGATAGACCATGTCGATTCGTTTGTCGCCCCGACCCACCCGCAACATTCAGCCCACGGCAAAGTTGTCCGCGGAAAATGCAGGTAGTTTGGAACTAACTTCACATCGCAGGGCTGTCGCGTCTGCGAGCTTGGCTGCTGCACCCACTCCCTTGTTGCCTGTCTCTGAGTCAACGCCCACGGGTTCGGAATCTTCGGATGAGCCCAGCTCGTCACCTGATCCCGTTTCAGCTCGGACGACTAAGCAACCCAAGAAGCAACCTCGCGCCATTCCACCTGCTGTCGGCGACAACCAAGGCGACGATGGCAATACTACTGATGTTCCCGACGATGCTCCAGCAGCGAAGAAGGTGAAGACTACCTCCGGCCAAGCAATCGGGCTTCAAGCAGACATATCAATCATCTCAATTGATGATGTCGACAATCTGGAAAACGAACGCCTGAACAAATCCGACCCAACGGCTGACCTCAAAGAGTTCTTTTCTGCAATGCCTCCTCTTCCTGGTCAAGAGAAGGGGCGCATGTTGTGCAAGTCATGCGCGTAAGTATATTTTTATTCGGTTGGATTTTCATTGTGCTGACGCGTTCCATAGGCAAGGCCTCGGATGTCCCAAGCGGGAGAAATTCCTGACAAACGAACACTCCACTCTTCGCCGCCACGCTGCATCAGTACATCCGGTGTGTCCCATGTTTCTTATTGTTTTCGAAGCTCAACCCTTTCACATTCGTGTCTTAGCGTCGCTATAGGAAGTGGTGTGACTCAAATAACTTCGACTCAATGCTGCCTCAAGACTCCAAGAAGCGCAAACGCGTCGAAAAGGATGGCCAATCCTTGGTCATTCATCACTTTCGCCCCGAAGACCCGACTGCGAGGCCGATTCCATTCAGCGAAAAGGCCCTCCAGACTGCCGCCCTCGAGTGGATGGTCGCAACCAATCAGGTATGTACCCGTCATTTTCTCTCGCGCGTGCTAATGTACATGAAACTTTACAGCCGATTCAAACGTTTAAGAATGCCGCCTTCAAGAAAATGCTCGATATCGCGTCTCGAGCGAACCGGAGCATTCGACTCCCATCACCCAAGCAGTCAAGGGCGCAAATTATCAAGATGTTCAAGCAGCAGCTGCGCTCGCTGCGGGATCGCCTTAACGTGACTTTTTTTACTTTTCTTTTCGCGTTCACTGACGTTTTGTCATGTTTACTTGTAGGGCCCCACCGTGAGTGGTGAAGTTAGCCTGACATGTGATGCATGGCAGGCTAGCAATACCGACGCGTATTTCGCTGTCACTGGCCACTGGATCGAAGAACGGGCACCCGGGGAGTGGGCCATTGAGCAAGCGCTACTCGGTTTTGTTCAAATGAACACGTCTCATATTGGTATGCGTCTCGGCCAAGCATTATACCGGGTATGCGACCGCCTTCGGATTGTACCCAAGGTAAGAGATCTGAGCACCACAGCACCTCTACTGACACGCTATTCAATTCCTAGGTCGGGCACATCACCTGCGACAACGCAAAGAACAACGGAACAATGATGCAAGAGTTTGCGCGGTGTTACCAGCTCAAGACGGGATCTTCTTTCGACGTCAAACGTCGGCACATCAGGTATGTCCAACTTATATCTAGCCGCCATATTGTGACCCTCACATCTGTTCGTGCAGGTGTCTTGCGCATATAATCAACTTGGCCACACAAGCGCTGATATCAGCTCGCAGCAAGTCGAAGTTCTACAACGGTGACATGGACAGTGAACACATTCCCGAAGACCTGGAAGCGATCGAGCGTGACGAGATTGGGCTTATTCGTGCCATCTGTGTGAAGGCACGCTCATCGGCTCAACGTAAAGAAGCCTTCAAGGCTGTCCAGCGCGAACTCAGCTTACCACCCCTTCAACTCCTCCTCGACATGAAGGTACGGTGGAGCTCTACATTCGTCATGCTCACTTGCGCCGAGTCGCGACGACCGGTAAGTACATGTTCTATTCCTTTTTGTAGTTTCAATTTCTTACTGCCAGTGTACTGTTGCGCAGGCGATCAAGGACTTCATTTCAGAACTCAAGCGCAATGAAAAATCCGAGGACAAGCGGGATAAGATAGCCGCGCTCACCCTGGATGAAGAAGAATGGACACGGGTGCGTCTATTCTGCAATGTTCTCCAAGTAAGTTGTCAACTATTACTACACGTTCGAATACTACTGATACCCGGCTTTACTTCAGCATGCAGATGACGCCCAGCAAGCTTTCTCTTCTTCAACAACACCGACCCTTCAAAACGCGCTCCCGGCATTGGAGAAGCTGCACGCGGCGTGGGAGAAGGCTACCAGCAAGCCCCGCTATTTGTGCTTCAAGCCCGCTCTTTATGCGGGAATGGACAAACTCGACGAATATTACCAACGTTCCGCGGACTCCGACGCTCATATCATGTCTATGGGTAGGTGTCGATTTATTATCGTCCTGCTCACATACTGACCAGAGTACTACGACACAGTCCTCAACCCCAGGAAGAAGATGGGACATTTCGCAAAGCACTGGCCAGCGGACCTCATCACAGAGGTTGAAGACATTGTCCGCGAACGCGTAAGTCATTCGTCGTTATTTTTGTTCCTACACGTTATGACATTCACCTTAGTTCATCAAGCGCTTCGACGAGCAGAACAAGAAACCTCAGGCCATACGCGTTCGCAAGACTCGGACGGTGTCATCTACTACCAAACAGCGTGGCCGCCGGCAGAACATCGACGACACTGACTCATCTAATGATGATGACGACGACGACAGCTGTCAGCCAGTCAGCGTGGCCAATGGTTGGCTCGATGAGTGGACGCTCTATCTCAACACGCGCGAGATTGTGCCAGATGACGTTGGGATAGCTTGCTGGTGGGGGGTATGTATCTTATATTTCTTTCCTGACTGTAACTCAAATACGAACATTCTAGTTGTATGGAGGCCGCTACCCGACATGGCAATCGCTCGCTCGCGACTACCTAGCGGTTATGGCCTCGTCCGTCTCGAGCGAAAGGGCCTTCTCATCGGCTGGGATCACGATATGCAAGCGGCGCAACCGCCTCGATGCCGATATCGTCGAGGCCACACAGTGCCTCAAGTCTCTCATCCAGCAAGACCTCATGATGAGGGACGTCCTGACCATTGCCGAAGAAGAAGCCGAACTCGATCGCGCAGACATGCAGCTTGCAAACCAAGATAGCACTGCAATAGAGGTTGTGGATGACGCTGGAAACGACTCGTCTTGGGAAGGGGCATCTAACGGTGACGATGATGTTATCGAGGTCAGTGGGGACGACGCGCACATAGATTTGACTGGGTCTCAGTAGTTACAATTGTCTATTGACTCGTTCTCGGCGCTCGGTGCTGTTCATGCACTCGTTTGAATATATATGGAACTCGTATTACGCTGTCGGTTATGATGAAGCCGTGGCTGGCTGGCCGTGTCGGGCCTCAGCCGTGGGGCCGCTGGCCGTGTCGGGCCTAAGCCCTCATGGGCCGCGGGGAGGGGCTCAGGCCTCCACGTTGTGAGGCCTTGGGCCACCAAAAGCCGGGCCGTGACCCAAATCTTTGGGCCGAGCCGGGCCGGGAAATCACTAGAGATCATTCCAAGAAAACGGTATGTTGGTGTGGTTCGTCCGGTTAAGTTTCGTTACTCCGTCTTTGTCATAGTTTCGCGCGACGAGGACACGTCGTACTCTCCGCGCCTCTCTCGCTCCGTCGGAAACCAGTTCGGCAGTGAACGACAGTACTGTCTGCACGTCTGTCGCGCCTCGCTGCACACCGTCCGAAACAAGTTCCGCTGTGAACGACTGTACCGAGGTTGACTGTGTATTACACACAGCGATGCGACTGGTTTGCCCCTACGAATATGAATGAAACGTGTTCACATTTTAATACCGCTCCGAAAGGTAGCCAGGACAAGCAACACTACACGCTGGACTCACCCCTAAAACCGAACTAGGAAACAAACGATCACAGAACGGCGAGCAAACCCCTATTGTGTTTGCCCCCCTCTCTCGCAGCGACCCCATGTCTGACACAGTCACGCCCGGTTGTATTTCGCTCTCCGGACTCCGAAATACAACCGGGCGTGACTGTGTCAGACATGGGGTCGCTGCGAGAGAGGGGGGCAAACACAATAGGGGTTTGCTCGCCGTTCTGTGATCGTTTGTTTCCTAGTTCGGTTTTAGGGGTGAGTCCAGCGTGCATCAGGAAAACCCTCTCTTTACTTATTCATTCTTTTCCATTCTTTTCCATTCTTTTCAGAAAACAAGAAGAAAAAGTAAGAAAAAGACATCCCTCTTTCTTTTTTTTTTACTTGCTGAACTGCCAAAAAAAGTACAGGATAAGTAGAGTACCAAATGACCAAAAATGGACAAAATAAAATGACCAAAAAAGGAAATATCGGACCAAACTTAATGTTTTGGTCCCAAACTTTCCATATATGGTAATAAATCGGACCAAAATGTCAAAAAATCGGACCAAAAACGGACCAAAATCCAAAATTTTCCTGGAAATATGCCTAAAAAGTATAAAAAGTATAGAAAAAGAAGAGGGGATCTCTTTTAGCAAGTAGTGGGTCCTTTTCTGAGAGGGTCCTTTTTTCCCTTAAAAAGGAACAGAAAGTTCAGCTAAGTAAAACATGGGTTTTCCTGATGTGTAGTGTTGCTTGTCCTGGCTACCTTTCGGAGCGGTATTAAAATGTGAACACGTTTCATTCATATTCGTAGGGGCAAACCAGTCGCATCGCTGTGTGTAATACACAGTCAACCTCGGTACAGTCGTTCACAGCGGAACTTGTTTCGGACGGTGCGCAGCGAGGCGCGACAGACGTGCAGACAGTACTGTCGTTCACTGCCGAACTGGTTTCCGACGGAGCGAGAGAGGCGCGGAGAGTACGACGTGTCCTCGTCGCGCGAAACTATGACAAAGACGGAGTAACGAAACTTAACCGGACGAACCACACCAACATACCGTTTTCTTGGAATGATCTCCCTGGTTCTTCCTCATGTCATACTCGCGTAATCGACGCAAACATTGGCAATCACCTCGATTTAGAACATGCGTATCACCTGTAGACCATCACATGTTGGTATTTCCTGGGGACAGAGGCATGGACATCACCTGTAGCGCAGCTGGGCGACATGATTGTTAAATAGGAGTACGCACAAATAGCAAATAGACATGAGCCCGACCAAAGCACACGGCCGAGCGTGCCGCAAATATGTGTCAGCGTATGTGTCATTCTATGTGTCAGCGAAAAGTTCGTCGAGCATTTATATATTGTATAGATAATTCCTGCAAAGTACCCAGACCTTCCGGTGACCCGTGTAGGGCCTGTGTGTAGTCGTCCGTTCTCGGGTGCTCACTGCGTGTCTGCACGAACACAGTCCGCGGAATGAAAACGTGTTTTTCTTGGCTGATACCGCCAAGGTTAGTTGCAAAGCCTTCGCCCTGTTGCGCTCCCATCTCGCTGGACTACGCCGGACCCAGCCCCGCCCCCAATGTCAAGGATCGCCTCATTGGCTGAGTACCAAAAACGGAACCCGCCGTTGTGCTCTCCAATCTAGTGCCATTCGAGTCCTCTTATTTTTTTGAGGGGGTTCCATATATGTTTCGTCTCCCAGTCCTGAGATCCGACCGCTCACTGACTCTCCTACCTTCTCTCAACCTCACAACTCATTGTGCCATTTGACACCGTCTCGGTGACCTCTTGTAACCATGCGCTACCGTTGGGTCACTGTACTCTGCCTTCTCTCCGCTTCTCCTCTTGATGGCATTCCGACATCACGTTGGGACCACATGCGCTCCAAACACTTCTGGAAAACTATCCCGGAGAATTGGGAGTGCTCAGGCCTCCCGACAGCTCATACCACGATCGATCTCTACATCGCTCTCAAGCCCTACCGCGAGAATGCCCTGGTCGACGCGCTCAATGAGGTCAGCGATCCTCGACATCCAAGGCACGTCTCCTCCACTATCCATTCGCTACCCATGTTCTCACGTGTGCCGCTACTCCGGTACAGATATGGCATGCACTTGTCTAGGGAGCAAGTCGCTGATATCGTCGCCCCCCACCCATATACTGTCCAACTCGTCCATTCTTGGCTCGAGCACCACCGCGTAACTCCCTCCTCGGTCTCAGTGACACGTGGCGGCGGTTCTCTGACCGTCACCGCGGTGTCCGTTTCCCAAGCCAACGACCTCCTTGGCGCGTCATACCAGCTCTATACGCACACCAAGACGAATGAGACGATTGTGCGCACACTTGGGTACTCGCTTCCTGTAGTTCTGCATGGGCATGTGCAGACTGTGGCACCTACGACGTTCTTTTCCTCCCTACTCACGCAGGAGCAGACACCGCGGAAGCGCTCCGGCGTGGCAGCAGTGGTGCCGGGGAAGTCGCCATCGGGAAATTCCGTGACGATGCCGTTGATGAGCCGCCGTATTACCCGCGTAACGCCGGCATTCATGCGCTGGCTGTATAGTACATTGGCCTACGTGCCTAGTGCAATGGACCGAAATAAGGTCGCGGTTACGGGATATAAAAAGGAGTACTCGAGCCCAGCGGACCTGACCTCGTACATGCGCAAATACCGCCCCGACGGGATCGATGCGACTTATGTCGTCGAATCAGTCAACGGCGGCGAAAACGACCCGAATAACCCTGGAAAAGAAGCGAACGTTGACATTCAGCTCAGTGAGGGCATGACATATCCGACCCCACACATTTTCTACACCACAAACCCATCGCCAAACAACGAAGTTTTCATTGTCTGGTTGAAGGCCGTCCTCAGCCAAGAGAACGTCCCACAAACGATCACTACGTCATATGGCGCTTTTGAGAATGTTTTCCCGAGGGACTATGCGATAGAGGTGTGCCGCCTGTTCGCGCAGCTCGGCACGCGTGGCGTCAGTGTCCTCTTTGCAAGCGGCGACTACGGTGTCGGCAAAGGTGACTGCACCGCCCGATTCACTCCTCTCTTCCCCGCAACCTGTGCGTGTGGCTTTTATTATCTACCCGTAGGCAGTGCACAAGCGCAGGTACAGCCGGCTCACCACTCGGCCACATTTTCGCAGGTCCCTACGTCACTGCCGTTGGCGGAACGACGAGCTTCATGCCAGAGGTCGCAGCCAGCCTCTCCGGCGGGGGTTTCTCGGAATATTTCCTGCGCCCGGAGTACCAGCAGCAGGCGGTGTCCACCTTCCTCGACAACCTCGGCCAGCAGTATTCTGGCCTCTACAAGTGGGTCCGCGCGTGACTTAATCTGACATATTCCATTGTAACTTGTGCAGCCGTTCTGGCCGCGCCATCCCAGATATCTCCGCGCAGGCGATAAAAATCCCGTTTTTCTATAAAGGAGAGGAGGCACAAGCGGAAGGAACAAGCTGCTCAACGCCAGTGCGTCTCTCCTTCCACCCTCCTCTCTGTGCCGTTCATCCTCGAGCGTCACGCTGACCGCTAAAGTACAGATCGTGGCGGGAATTATCTCCCTACTCAATGACTACCGACTTTCGCAAGGCAAGCCTCCGCTCGGCTTTCTGAACCCCTGGCTTTACGGTGGTGGCCTCAACGGCATCAACGACATCGTGTCTGGCTCGAACCCGGGTTGCAATACCGATGGATTTTCCGCCGTCGTCGGATGGGACCCTGTGCGTCCCGCCAGTCTTGTGTCTATTCAGTGTCGTCGTTTGCTGACGCTGGGCCCCGTAGGTGACAGGTCTTGGGACGCCTGACTTCTTGCGACTAATGCACACAGTTGATCCGGGCTCTTCTAACCCGCCAGAGTAACTGACTAGAGATATTGCGCGAGTTATACGCCGCCATGTATGCGCCGTGACACTATTTATAGGCCAATTTGTTGCTAATGGCTCGAATTATCGTGAATCCGTGTTTATGTCGGATGCAAGATACAAGGCCCAAGGCAAGGCCGACACAGCAGTTGACCCTGATGCAGTTCGTGAATGATTCGATTACTCTAAGCGAGCGACTATGCTGCTATAACGATACGATTCAGGGCTGCCGCCTCTCCTCTAGACGTTCATGGAGAGAGGAAGAGTGTTAGATCAGAATTGGCTCGTTTTAATTCTCATTATCATTCGAGTTGTCCGGGCAATATTTGGCGTTACGGGGGAAGAAATAGTAAAAGCGGACGCGGACTTCACTTACTCTGTTGTATCAGATTAGTATCAAAGCATAAGTTTTCTTTTCTTTTCTGTACTTCAACAACACATTGCAGTTAATTAAACACGTACATATGTCCCATCCTACGGTGATTCTATTTTATCCCCCCCGTGTTTCGGACCGCGCCCTCTGAGCCGCAGTACATGAAACCGGACTAGACGTACCACGCACCGGCTTGGGGTGCCTTAAGAGCTCGATTGTGGAGCAATGTTTTGGACGTCCATTGCGGTTGATCCCGAAGCGAGCGAAGTCCTTTCAGGTCGTTAGCGAGGCGGGGGCACAGGGGCACGCACGCACGGATCGGGCGAACGGAAGCCGGAGAGAGGACCGTGCGATAACCGGACATAGCCTCGAGTGAGCCGCGAGCGCCCCGAGGGATACAATCTATGCACGCAGGCGCGTCATTTATGATTGGCAAGTTTTACTGTATACTACGTGTCGACAGATTTATCCTGGGCGGCACGAGATGCTCTACGATCTCAGCGCGCGCCTGTGATGTGAGTACTGGTCACTTGAAAGTGTAAGGTGTCGACAACCCCGAGGCCTGACGACATGCCAGTTGGTGGTAATGGTTGGTGAGCGAAGGCTTGCTGTTGGAACACCATGGCCCACGCGATACAACATGCATATAATATGATCATACACGATTGGTACATACTATGCCATCGTCACGGATGAGCCGCCCATGACAGCCGAGGAGGTCGAACCTGAGTAAGTGTAGACGATCGGACAGGGGTCCTGCGGTCCTCTCCTGTACCAGTAGTAAAGACCTTCGACCAAGGCCCTTTCATGTCAAACGCTGCCCTGTGCCGACGTCCGGCTCGCGACGCAGGGTCATTCACATGAAACACTGCCAAGACCTCCGTAGAATCAACGAACAGGGATCGCAAATCCTCCGATACACTCGACGCGTCCAGCCCGTGGCATATCGAGTCCAAAATCGCCTTGACCTCCACCTTGAGTGACGTGGATGGGCCACCATCGTCCTCCATTTTGCGCAGCAGCGGCAGCGCGTTTGAGAGCAGGTTTGCCGCCACCGCCAGCTGCAGGGAGTCCCCATGCAAGAACCGTTCTACGACGTGAGACGAGACGCCGAGCTGCCGCTGCAGCAGCGCGGACCACTCGGACTTGGGACAGTGCCACCGCCCATACCGCCGCATGATCACGACCAGCGCCTGCACGCAATGCGCGCGCAGCGCCGTGACTGGGTCCTGGTCCGCCGTCATGTTCGCCGCCATCACCCAGGTCTCGGTCGACAGCGGGCACCACGGGTCGCTCGCCCCCTTGCCATGCGTCATCCACTGTTCTCGTACCGCGTTGTAGTGCCGCTCCATCGTTCGGCGGAAGCACCAGATGGCGCTCAAGGAGACCGTCAGCCGCTGGCGGCGGGCGGGTTCGGAGAGCAGGCCGGTC
>JAKELH010000611.1:0-44011 GCA_021525015.1 Lactarius pseudohatsudake | reverse complement strand
CTCAACCTACCTCCACGTACCAGCAACCCCGTCCGAGAGTTGGGATGACGACTTCGTCTTCCAGCGAGCGAAGGACCGTCCCAACACTCGGAATTCCGATCCACTGTCCGCCTCCAAAGACTGGCCTACCAACACCCTTTACACACGCCCTTCCGCATCCTCCCTTTCTCAGCTCGACAGTCAACCACCAATCGCGCGACTCAAAGAATGGGCCGAACCCGGTCCCTCCATGCCTCCGAAGCACTCTATCGCCTAAACCGAGAACTGGGATGATGATTTCGAAGATAAGACCGACTCTCCTGCCCGTCAGCCAGCTTCACGAGATCACAAGCGGCCCAAGCTCCCAGAAATCCTTGAGCCCGAGAATTGGGATGACGACATCGACGCTGGAAAGTTCGTGTCACCCAAGAAGGACCCAGCATGGGACTCTTTGGACGAGGAAGATGGTCCGGACTTTGCTGACCAGGAGGAGGACAAGACCGTCACCGCACATCCTCGTATGGTCGCTCTCAGCAAGTCTTCTCCCCCGCCCCCCCTTCCCCGGTTTCCACTTTCCCCAGTGCCTCCAGGAGAGGCCTTCCCTCGCTCTCCAACCATGTCTGTCTTTTCCGTTCCCTCCGGACGCGACTCGGCTACATACTCATCTGTGGCGCATCTCCCCTTGCGTGGGGGTGCCTCTCTCACCATGTTACCACAGGTTATTACGATATCGAAACTGCGTTGGCTGCATTCCCTAATTAAAGAGTGTATCTGATCGAAAACACGGTAGTTTTTGGCCAGGGCAACCTCAGGACGGTTTCACCATTTGGCCATGTATATCCAGCGTTCTCGGAGCAGAAGTGGGTGCAACACAGTACGCACTCTTGCTTGCTTGCTCCCATTGGATCCGGACTTGGAGTGGCCTCTATATTCAACGCTCTTGCATCATATGCTGAGCGCTAGATCTGGAGCAATGAGAACACACCACTGCGAACGACGAAATTCATCTTGAAATTCATCCTAAGATACATACTGTACTAAAATCAATTCTTCCATGATAGGACGAATAAAAAAGTATCGCAGCAAATAATTGAAAGGTGACATGACTCCAGCACACTTATTGGTAGTAGAGGCATGTTGGAGTCGTTTATACGCCAAACAGGTCTTCGAGTCAAACTTCAAGTGGTCCACCACCGCGTTAGGCGGCGCCTTTCTCGGCCCTGGCGGATATTATCGCACGTCCAAACGGTGCCAACATGAAACCTTGCCAGCGAAGCCGATCCACGGCACGCCTGGGGACTTTGTGCGGGTGATCGATGAACTCAAGGCGTCGCTTGCAGGGGCGGCGGTGACGGCGCGGGACTGGCGGGCTTTCAGCAGTCTTTCAGCCTTCTTTTCTTTTCTTTTCTTTTCAAGCCGAGCGAGACCGGCTGTCCTCAGGGCTCCCACATTTCGTGGTGGTGTACCCGACTTCGACAGAAGATGTCGTGAACAATTGAAAATCGTCAGCGCTGCGCAGAAGTATCGCATGCTTATCGTTCCGTACTGTAACTCTGGCGGGACGAGCATCGAGGGCCATTTTACTGGGGTACGTACTTGCCCTTCCGTCATCCGTCGCGTGTGCGATGACCACGTATTCTCGCTGCGTTTCTATATAGTGGGAGGAGGGAGGGGTCTGCGTCGACATGTCGGAAATGGACAAGATCATTGACTGCGTTCCCCATCTCCGGTCCGCGCGGCCGACTATCTAATTTCGTTCCGTCTTCAAGTTCGCAGACGAGGATTCGGGCCTTGTTTTTGCCAACCGGGAGTCGGGTGATGGAGAACAACCAAACCTTGAAAGAGGACCGCAGTTCTTTCCCGTACAGTACGTGCGAAACATTACATGCATTACATGTCAAGTCAAGCGTCAAGTTATACGTACTTCTCAACTTCACCAGCGTTTGTTTCGAACGTGCAGCTCGACCCTGGCCCTACTGCAACTATTGGCGGTATGCTAAGCTCTGGCTACTGTGGATGTCAGTACTACCGAAACACATTCTTCGAAGCCGGTACTGAATCCTTCCAATAGCCAATGCAGTGCGGTACGGTACGGGCGAAGTGCGAATGGTTCCTGAACGCGGTCAGCCCCCGTTTTGTCAATGGGACGTGCGGGCGCTGAACTTGCGACAGACGGTCGTGCTCCCATCTGGGGAGGTGATCAAAACGAGACGCCGCTCGCGCAAGTCGTCGGCTAGATTCGACACCACGAGGCCGTTCGTAGGTGCGGAGGGCACGCTCGGCATCGTCACGGAGGTAACTGTCCGCCTCGTCCCGATCACCGTCGCGACCGCGCGGTTCCCCGACGTGAGAAAGGCGAGCGAGGCCGTCATCGAGATCCTAAACACGGGCATCGGCATCCGCGCGCTGTCTCTCTTTCTTATTTCTGACCCTTATAGTACCTCCCGACCAGAGTGCATCGAGCTCGTCGACGCGGCGTTCATACGCGTGACCATGGCTACGAAGAACCCCGCGCGGGAGTACGACATCCGCCGACCACCTGTTCTTTAAGCTGCAAGGCGCGATGCCCGGCGCGCTCGGCGGGGCCGTGGACGTGGTGAAGCGGATAGTGAAAAGCATGGCAGTGATAACTTCTGGCCCGCTCAGAGCGAGGAGGAGGCCGCGGCTATGTGGACTGACCGCAAAAATGCGCACTACTCCGGCCTCGCGTATGCAGGCGACGGCGCAACAGCGTGGTCGACAGACGTATGGTATGTGTGACCTTGATTACCGCCCTAGGAGACCTAGTGACTGATCTCTGTCCTCGTTCGTGGTGGTGGTCCTGCAGCGTCCCGATCTCTAACCTCCCGCGGATCGTATACGAGACTCAGAAGGACATCGAGCGCTCCGGAATAATGTGTTTTGTCTTGGGCTACGCCGGAGATGGTGGATAGTGTTGAGGTACCACTTCGTCGAGAGGGAGGCTGATGACACGGTACCAGGAAGCTTCCACACCTTCTTGGCCTTCAAGACAGACGAAGACCTCAAGACCGTATGGGGGCTTGTGCACCGCATGGTCAAGCGCGCGCTCGCACTCGACGGGACCTGTAAGTCATGCGCAGCACAAGGCCGGAGGCCTGGGAGCACACTCACCCGTTTTTGTCTTCAGGTACCGGCGAGCATTGTGTCGGAGTTGGGAAGAAGGAATCCTTGGTTGAGGAGCTCGGCACCGGTACTGTAGCCCTGATGAAGACGATCAAGCGGGCGATTGTCCCGCTAGGGATTATGAACCTCGGGAAGGTATGGCCGCATCACGACCCATGCTGCGTGGGACCGATGACTGAAGTTTTTCTAGCTGTACCCAGACGATGATGCAACGCCCGACTCATGAACGTGGACGTGGGTTTCGGATCTGTTTATCTACTTGCCGCATACACCTATGACTATTACTGTAGTCGCAGATGGCCCGCGCTGAAAGTGTCCGGAAGGCCCACACATCGTATACCATTCTGCTGCTACAAAGGTAATTACACAACAATTTTTTTCATCATCGAGCACCCTCGACGACAGCAGGCTGTTCCTGCGCGGGCTGCGCCTGCTGTTGTCCTGTTCGGCTGAGCGCCGCCCCTGCCTGTGTTCGAATGCTTAGTCTGCGAGTCTTTTCGATTACCGATTGGGATATCGGCAGTGCCAGGCGGTGGATCTCAATGACGTTCTGTGGGAGGATGACGGGTTAACTAGGGGGGGGGGAGCGACAAGGGAGCACACCTTTTCGAGATCGATCTTGGCATCGGCAGCCAGCCGCGTGTCGCGGATGAGGTTGACGATCCACTTTTCACCTTCGTCGGGGGAGAGATTGAGCCGGGCAGAGAGGTCACTTAGAGAGAAATGTCTCAACCCGTGCGTAGAGAGGAGAGAAAAGGACAACGTACGCGATGTCGATCCGCTGGTGGATGCGGCAGTACGTCTCACTGATGAGGTAGCGCGCGTTATCGAGGAACTCCTCCCTGAACTCGCTTGGAAAAAAATCATTTCCGACGACGCGTTCCGCGAGCTGCAGCTGGTGCTGCGCCGCCTCGAAGTCAAATTCGACATAGAGTTCTTTGAGGAACTTGGTCACCGTCCGCGTACTGGTACACGACCTTTACGACCTCGCGGATCGCATGCCGCTCGCGCGAGCTCACGGGTCCGCCCGCTCGCCTGCGCACGGCGCGAGAGCACGGCGAAGACGGCGAAGTAGCGGAGGACCCAGGGCGCGGCAGACTGGATGGTGTTGAGGTACGCGGGCGCGAGGAACGTCTCAAGGAGGAGGGTGCGGCCAGCGGGGTGGTTGAAGTGCACGAAGAGGGACAAGTGCACGAGCCACGCACGCGAGTGCAGCGTCGCGAGCGGCTCTGCGTGCCCCTGCGACTGTGCCGCGGCACCGGAGAGGGGCGCCCGCACGCGCATCGAGCGTCGAGCGGAACGTGTTGAGTTCTTCGAGCGCAACGTCCCACTTTCCCGTGAGGATGTCCGAGCCCGGACTCCAAGGCGAGCTTGCCCCAGTGCGCGGAGGTGTTCAGGTCCGTGTCGATGGAGAGTACGCGAAAGTGGTAGAGGTATTAGTCCGCGCCGCCCGAATAGTTCCCGTACGTACTGGAACTTGCCAAAGTTGTACAGCGCGGTTATTTGCTCGAGGGTAAGCTGCAGCAGTTGGAAACGGCGCGGAACGTCACTCACATCGTAGTTGTCCTTCAGATAAGCCTGGCGCAGAGGATATTTTTAGCATTTTTATCTTGTGCAATAACCACTTGGATAAACCGCGTGACGTGACACTAATTTTACGGTCTAGCGAGGGGTCGTCCTGCCATGACCCCTAAATTGAAAGCAGACGTACTGTGTACGATCGTAGTCAACGGAACGGTGTCTCCTGCGACTCATAAGCTCGGGAACGGGCTCAGAGACCGGCCATCTTCCAATTTCGTCCTTCGGCACAATCATTTCAAAGGTTTCCGACTTGGCGCTCTCCACAAACATATAATATCACCGTCGTCTTAATATACGCTATCCCATCTTTCCCCCTCCTTCCTCCTTCTACCTGGCCGTGCTTGGGTCTCGTTCTCCCACTCGTGCCATCCAATAACGCGTCTTACGACCAACACACCCTCAACACACCCTGTACACGACCAGAGCCACACCATTCAAGTTGCCCCTACACCTCATCATGCATTTCCATCCTGTCCGTGTCCTCTGCTCGCACCCACGTCAATATGAACTGACACCTCTCTACTAGTTCGAGGTATCCACACCTCATATTATTTATGCCTGCCTCGGCGGTTTCGTGGTGTTCGTGAGTTTGTTCTCTTACTGTTATCTCGTATTCGGTACCTTGGCGTCTACTGATGAAAAAAATTATTCTCGGTGCTTTTCTCAAGTTCGGAATGTTTTCCCTTTTCATTCGGGAGAAGGTTCGTGTTGTCATGGATCTTCTATGCCCTGGCGCGTATTCTGACATCCACGTGCCTAGCTGTACATTGGCGAAGCCTGCTGGGCTTTCCTTTTTGGTGTTATTATTGGTGCGTCTATGCTGTTTGTACCTGAATAATTTTCTTGGGCGTGTCTTGGGCCTCTTTGGAAAGATGGACCTCTTTTGATAAGAGATGATGTGTTGGCGTCTGGGATACCCGTGCGTTGCTGGCCTTGGCATTTGCTTTGGAGTGGTTAGCCAAGCATGGCCTCAGGCTGGAGTGTGCTTCAGCGGCCTCGTGCTGTTCCGATGCACATATCACGGGTTTGATGACTAAATCACGTCTCGGCGGACAGCACCCCACGCCCTTTACTCTCACCACCCTGCCCGCAAACCCTGACTTCCAGTGTTCGCTCACCAGCTTCTTTCGCCAGGTCCTTACGGAGCAAACATCATCGACCCACGTTCATGGGGTAATTCCGAGGACGCTACAAATCACTTGACCCTCGAGTTCACCCGTATCGTCATCGCCATTGGCGTGTTCGCTGTCGGCGTTGAACTCCCAAAAAAGTATATGTACCGACATTGGAGAAGTCTTTTCTTCCTCCTTGTCCCTGTAATGACATGGGTGCGTTGTGCCTCACACAATACTCCCTACTCGAACCTTGATGATTCGAATTGATTCGTTAGGGCTGGTTCGTGTCGGCTGCCTTCATTTATGCGCTCATCCCCAACCTCAACTTCCTTTCAGCCCTAGCCGTTGGGGCTTGTCTCACCCCTACTGACCCGATTCTTGCCGCAGCAATTATCGGGGGCAAATACGCCGACAAGCATGTCCCTGCTCATCTGCGACATCTCATCGCGGCTGAAGCCGGTAGCAACGATGGCGCGGCGTACCCATTTCTCTACTTTGCGCTCTATCTCACCCTCGATAGCACAACTGGGGGTGCAATGAAGGATTGGATCCTCGTTTCATGGCTCTGTGCATTCCCAGTTACTTCTTCCATCCACGACTATGTCTATTAACATTAAATATACAGACCAAATCGTGCTCAGCGTCATATGGGGCTCAATGCTTGGCTATGGCTTCCGACATCTCATGAAGTTTTGCGAGAAAAAGGATCTCATTGACCGACAGTCATACGTCGCCCAATATGTCTCACTTGCCCTTCTTACAGTCGGCACGACCACTCTCCTTGGCTCGGATGATCTTCTCGCCTCATTCGTCTGTGGAACTGCGTTTGCCTGGGACGGTTTTTTCAATAAACAAACTGAAGCTTCGGTCTTTTCCTCCGTCATCGACTTGCTTCTCAACACCGCCGCGTTCGTGTTCGTTGGCGCTTGGATGCCATTCGATACGTTCTCGGACCACGAGCTCTCTCTTTCCGTTGGGCGCCTCATATCCATCGCTGTCTTGGTGTTGTTACTTCGACGTTTACCAATCATCATTGGGTTATACAAGTGGATACCCGATATCAAGAGTTTCCGTGAAGCACTATTCAGCGGTCACTTTGGACCCATTGGCATCGGTATGTCGTACCTCCGCTTCTCACCCTCAAAGTCTCACGTGATATAACAGGTGCCATCTTTATGTCAACACTCGCTGCCGAGATGCTTCCGCGGCCGCAAAGCCCTCCGGCCAACCAGGCGGAACTTCTAGCTGCTACAATACAACCGGTCATCGCATTCATGGTTTTATGCTCAATTCTCATACACGGACTCTCCATTCCATTCTTCTCTCTTGGCCGCCGCGTGACGACCGTCACGCGTACCTGGTCACGCCAGCCAAGTCTTCCTGACTGGGCCCTCCATACGCACCGCGTTGAGCGCGCAGAAGACGTTGTGATCAATCGCGACCCAGAAAACATGATGGAACGTGGTCAGGCGAGCAACAATGAGAAGGACGTCATGAAACGCCACCCATCGGAGGCTACGGGATTCGATGAAGACGAAAAAGGGGCACGTGCCTTGAAACGAGAGGACACCGCGGAAGCAGACGCGCTCACAGTTGCGGTTACGGAGCCAGAAGAAGCGAAGCCAGATAATCCGCCAGATGGAACGGAAACATATGAGTGGAAGGAAGGTCCCCATCGCATCACCGATTGGCGCACCGGCCCTGGCGAAGAGGTGCGTTTCCCGTTCTACGTGTCCCACTCATGGTTCATGGACGATGCGTTATAGGTCGAAGTTGAGGTTCAGCGCAACGAACACGGCTCAAGCGAAGCTGGGCACATCACACCTGCCTCTCCCAACGGGCATGCTGCAGTGCATCATTCTGCCACCGCAATGCTTGGGAGAGTGACGCGACATGTCCCTCACGGGGAAGCGGAGCCCGATGATACTGTCGGCAACCGCGATGCATCTCCGCAAGTAGAAGTCGCGGTGTATGCGCCACCGCCGAACGAACTTTTGTCAAACTTGAGCCCACAGCCAGAAGTTGTGCACGAGGACGAGGACGGGTGGGTTTCAGATCAGAGTTCACCAGAGGACGCGCAGGCGAAAGTGCAACCCCATGCGGAAAAGCGCCCATTTACTGGTCGTACCGGCAAAAAGCGGCGAGCCGACGATCACCGACCCTCCATTCAACATAACCCTCGCGTATCGCTTCCCGCTCCGATAGACACCTCAGCCTCCACCGACTCCAACGCTGCCACAGCGACTGTGCCGTCTGCGCCGTCAATGTCTGCTGGACCTGAGTCGCCTCTTCCGAAGTCGCCCTCCTCCCCGTCGGATATCGCCGACGACGAGCCGCGCGGACGTGCGCTTCCCGCCTCCGCATCGTCGACCTTTTCCGCGCGCAGGCAGCCACGGCACATGCGCATCGTATCGCTGCGGGGGAGCGAAGCTAGCTCCCGAGAAGTCTCGCCGGCTCGTTCGATCCGGTGGGCCGACGCTGGTGCCGGCTCCGCTCCCGCGACAGCGCGCTGGCCGCAGGCCCCATCGGCCCAGGGCAGCCGTGCCCCGTCACCATCTCCCGCGGACAGCGCAGAAAATGACACGGGTTAGCGCGCCGGTCTCGCCTGGTCTGTTGTTGCGCGTGAGCTGGTTATCGTGTGTGAGTGTTGGCACGAAGGAGCCGGCTTCCACTTATCTAACCTTCCGACCCTTTGCTCTCGCTTCTCCTGGCTTTTCCCGTCATCGATGACGGGTTAAACCCTTACTTACCTTTTTGTCTCTGTAGAGTATGTATACCTTTTGTGCATTCTCCACTCCTGCTTTTAATTACGCTTTCCCCTTTGCGCATTCGTGACACGTCGTTCACCATTCTTGCATATATTCTGTCTGATCTCATTGTCTTTACACAATAAGTGTTGGCTCCAATGACAAACAACTCGTATTGATAACGACACGACACGACCACTGGCACTTGACAACAAGGAGTGCCGAAACGGCCCGGGGGCCACCGACATGCCGTCACTGGCAATGTCCCGGTTGACCTCGCTCCGTGAGAATGAAATAATGAAATTCTCGGAAATGCATTTACGGCTCATCTGGGTATCTGAGTCAGATAGTATATATTCACAAACGTGTAATTCATCGATTCGTTAGCACAGTACATCGATGTCATGCTAACTGATACAAAAGAGGGTCCGTTCAACCGTGCCAAGAGCACGTAATACTAGCATTCAACGCCATGTGTGCCGGTGGCCACTTGAGGGTACGCAGCATTGCCAGTTGTCCGCGTCGGTTAATTGGTTTCAGCATCTGTGAAAGGGGTGGTCGCTAGCCCAACCCGCGAGTTGCTCACATCGTACACGCTGTAGAAGCGCTGCAGGAACGTAAAGCCGTCTGTTCAGAACAAGTAAGTGACGCCTAATCCTTGCGAAAGCGCGCGGCAACAGAGCGAACACGTACTGATAAAGTCGAGCCCTTGACCCGATGGGCTACCAAGGTCGCTCACGACGAGATATATTTTACCCTGGGTACCCCCGATTTCGGTGTTCAGCCCGCGGGGCCAGATTTGCGCATTCGGCGTGAGCTCGTACTGTACGCCGCCAATATCGAAGAAGAGTGACTGCAGGTTCTTAAATTGGGAAGCTGTGAGCGTGAGAAGACCGGTGGTTCTAGAATGTGAAGCAAAGCAAAAATTAGGGGGCAGAAATTTGCGGTCGAAAGTCCGAGCTGCGGATACAGGAAGGACGACATACTGGTCAAGGGTTGCTCCGGTGGCCTTCTGGTACTTCTGGAACGCGTCTATCAATGACTGGAGTCAGCACTATTCTGTCATTCAATATAAAAGGGAGGAACCGAACCGGTGGCGATGAGAACGAGCGTGGTGCCCGTGTCGACGATACCTGCAGTGGAGCCCAAGATCGGTTGTCCACTAGAACCGTACGTGATAGTTTGATCGACACCCCAGTAAGCGCTTGCGGGAGAGGTTCCCGTGATTGGTACATAATTCACGTCACCAGAGATCCTTTTTACCACCCCATCAATTCCACGCCTCAAAGGAGGGGTAAAAATAGAACACACTTGGATGTATCAACGCCGCCAAATGTGAGCTCTCCGTTGGAGACCGCACTTGCGGACGTGGATGGTTGGTAGAAAATGCCGATGGACTCGGTGGAGATAGTGCCCTGCTTGAAGAGATTGTCTGTGATAGTCGGTACAGGTGTGTTGCCTCCAATAGTGCCTTCAGTGAGGTCAACTGGGCCGATACTGCGGAGCGTGAGAAAGTTAGTGGGATAATAGAGTACTGTAGCAGCAGGAAGTAGCAACAGTACCCGAGGATACCATCCACATCACTGAAGCCCTGAGCAGTAGATGCAACGCCGATACTCTGGGACTTGACTACGAGCGAGGGAGATAGCGTCACCTGATCCGTGACTGGAAGGACAATTAGATCTTGTGGCGCGGGATTGGCACTGAGCGCCGAAAGATGAACAAGACGCACACTCGGTTCCTGAGAAAGAACCAGACCCATAGCTAACAGACTTGATGGCAGAGCCAGTGTGAATAAACGTCTATGTCCTGACGGACTGTACGTACAACACTCTTCCCGGTACTCTTGCTGGTGCTGGTCCGGTTATATTTCTTGTCAGCACCAACCCAGGTATTGGAGCTGCCAGTGTCGATGAGAAGAGTATAGTCAGTGGCCGGGTTACCGACCCCAACAGAGGCAGTATAAGTCACAGCTGGAACACTTATATCAGCACCATGACACCGGAGGGCGACGCCGGAAACGAACCAGCATCAGTGACATCGATAGTATCGCCAGTAGCGTCTCGAGATAGAGGGCTGACGGCTTGGTGGCCGTGTTGTCGATGACCATGATGGGTAACGCGACTCCTGAGCTCTGTCAACTTGTGGGCGTTTGGGCCGTGTGGCTGGACACCGGCAAGAAACTTCTGTGCTCGCGCCTTATCACGAGCAATGATAGCACGCGCGCCGTCAGAAACCTTGACGGTAGAAGTAAAGCTAAGAGGGTGGTGGGCAGTAAAAGACATGCTGTTTGGATCCAGTGGAGAGAAGGGGGGAAGGCGCAGATCTATATATACGAAAATGGACGGAGGTAAGTGTCACGTCCATGAAGTATGAGAAAGACAGTAGAACCAAAGTGATCAATTCTCCGTGGGGCATAGGATTGTCGCACCCATATTCAATATGAACAGGCGCTTTCACAACGGACCCATGGCCACGCCGTAGATCCACTCCCAACTCCAAGTATGACACCAGACCCGACAGTTTCCCAGGCCCCAGAAAAGGTTGGCACCGCCACTGTCAGCTTCTGCCTCCGCGGTGAATGGTAAAAAGTGAGGTCATAGACAAGAAGTAGCACCATACCCTCGTTGCTGCGGTGTCACGAGTGACCACTATGTGGCCTTCCATGACTGCGTCGCTCAGCCAACACACGTTGGAAGAAACACAGGAAAGACCAGAGTATCTTGGATCCCCATAGAGGTTACTGTGTCACAGAAGCTCTAGCACGCTCACGCGGTCTCTCCATCGGATCCTCTTCTGTCTCCTCGTATTCACAATCAAGACAACAATAGAGTCACCGCCAGCTGCCATCAGGTCAAAATGGTGAGCCGGGATTCGACACCTGAACTGTGTGCATGGTACAGAGCAACTCCGGATACCGCTTTTAGATCATTCAGATAGTGAGCCATGCACAAGAATAACACCAGCGATAAGACCCTGGCTTTCGGAAAATTGCGGAATGGGGACATGGGATAGATTTGATAACAACGACGTCCACGATTCGTCCTATAAGGAATGGAAGGTGAGTACATTGGGCTCCAGGTGCTTAGGTGTTTCCGGACCGTTTGGTGTAACTGCGGTGGAAGTGCGGTGGAGTTGCACGCCTGAAGAGTCAGACCATGCCGCATGATCAAGTCCAATAAAGGAGCCCTCTAGAGTTACTCGAAGGAAAGTGCTTCTCGATCCAGAACCCAAACCTATACACGGAACACGGAACCATATGGTACCACACATTCTTCCCCACGCGCTGCCAGGACATCCAATTCTGGCATTCTCCGTATCATTCCCCCGATCGTGTGCCTCTGGGAGAAGTCTAGGCGTCGGGGTCGGTTGGAGTAGCTGTGTCCATTACTCCCTCATTGAGTCATCCACGAACGAATCCAAGGACTAACCAGACCCCTATTTTCCTTCTCACTGACCATCTTCAATCCTAGTCCTGTGGTGCAGTCCTGTGGTGCCGCAAGCATGTCGCACTGCACGAGGCTTAGCCCAACAAATACGTAATTTAAATCAGGGATCGGACCGCTTACAGTTGAAGCATCGTACATACATCCTGTGGTCGGGGCAAATAGTTAGCGCGCTCCTTACCCGTCACCGCATTCTGGTCAAAAGGGTTTGCTTGCTTTTGGTCAACCGTGAGAGGACCGGGACCACCAATCATGTCGTCAACCCAAGAACTTGAACGACAGCAGAAAGAGGCGTGTAGCGGCCAGACCATATCCCCTTCAGCCTATGCGATCCCCTGGTGCATACGCATAGCGCACACGTTTTCTCGGAGTACATGTTCCTATGTTGCTCCCTTGGCCATTTCGCCTTAAGAGAGGGGTGCTATATTCAGTATTTTCACACCTTACGCCACATAGCCCCAGCGCTCCGGTAGCAGCACGCCGAAAAGCCGCCGGCGACGCAAGGCTGGGGAGGCAGACTGAAGGTGACAGATGTCCGCAGGGTAACCGCCAGCCTGAGTGCAGGTACTGGTGTAACTGTGACTGAACTCGGCAGACTCGGAAATGCCTCCGAGTCGCGGCCTGTTCACCTATCACGTGTTCTGTGCCATTGCGCCTCGCCCGAAATGGACATTGCTTCTAGACACCGACCCATTCACGATGCTGCCCATCACTGCTGCCCTTGCTGCTGCCCATTACTAACTTAGCATTACTAGGAGACCTCACAATATCGCTTCCATTCCTCTTTCTTCCACGGGACCCACACTCAGAGCCACAGGCACGCAAGGCAAGGGATGCCTATTTCGTCCGAGTCGGCTACTGGTCCGAATACAGTATCATGAAACGCAACTCATTTCGCCTCGGCGAACCACGCCATTTCATGAAGGTTGCAACATGGGCCCTACAATTTGGCCACTTCAAAACCCCATAGTCGCGATATCAGAACGAAAAAGAAGCCGACTGGGGAAGCCGAGATAAGTTAGGCAGGACGTTGTTCGCATTTTATTTTAAAATTTGCAACTTGCACGTCGCTGCGCTGAGCGATTGGCTCTAAATCTCACCTTTATGCTTATCATATCCCTCAGGTTCAAGTGGACTCAGTGCACAATAGAATTGGTACTAGCCTTCGTCCTCCCCGTATCAAACCGGGTAAGGACATTATTCGTCCGAATCAAGTTAACATGATACTCGGTTACTAGAATGAAGAATTTCGCCCAAGTCTCAGGCGGCCTGCACAATTGCAAGCAGGCACACTCCTTGTACCGTCTCTAGCTTAATGTGGATTGTACACGGGTAGGGGCAGATACATTTCTACCATGTTTCTACTATGACATCGTCCAAGCGTCCAAGATATCCTCTGAATGCAACACTCTCATTAACGCAAGCAGTCTCAAGGCCTCACAGGAATCAACCTTTTACCTTATCTCCCTCGCTAACTCGGGCTCGGCCATTGGTTGCGTCGTTGGGGTGGTAGCAGACCGATTCAGTGTTTTCGTCTTCTGACCGCTCACTTCTGACTGTTCTGTCCTCCGACTTATTTTCCTGACTTCTACTGCACAGGCGCCCTCATAGTAATGATCCCTGACGTTCTTAGCTGACGTTCTCACACCCGGGCGTTCGTGCATAGCAAAGTGTTGTCGGTGGTCGCATTGTTCTGTGGGGCGTTTGCTACTGGCGACGCGAACGACGTCAGCAGGCAGACGAACGGGGATGTATGTGACGCATCCTTGCATTCGGCCCGGCCCACCTCTATACAGGTACAATTGATCGGCCAGCGCCCTGTCCTTAGGTTCCATCGTGGTAACCGAGGCTGTGCTACTTGTTCCGTCTCGGTACTGCATCTTATGAGGGTGGAGGGAAGAACCGAATCTTGTTCTGATACCAGTTATCGATGCAGTAGCATGCGTAACAGGATACCTAGTGTACCTGGCGTAAATGTAGAAATGTACTGAGGCACAAGTCTTTATAAGCTGAGCTTGCTCTCCATGCTGATGTAAGGAGTCCCGGAGCTTTGGCTTGGCAATGACTTCCGAGTTCCGACAGAGTGCATCGAGGGATCGATTGTGGTCTTCGCCTCTTTTTCAACGTTTTTTCGAGAGACTCCTACGGTTCTTTTTATTTTTGACCTCCGCAGCTGGCGTAGCACCATCTAATTTGCGCTTCTGCCCGGTAGCGCCTGTAGCCTTGACGCTAATGACCGTCGACTTGCCCCGCCCATCGCCGGTAAGTGTATTGCGTACTTGTGCTTCAGCAACGGACCAGTCCGCTGACGCGTCATCGATAGCGTACCTGGGAGCGGTCAGGAGATGCGTAAGCTGGTGTACGAAGTCGGTTGTAGCGAGCCAAGAAGAGAGGAGGAAGACAGTACTCACTGCGAGAGGTCGAGCGCGTCGATCATCGCACGTTGCTTTTCGCGGAGTGCAGCAGTAGCCGCGTCGCCTGCGGCGTCAAGCTCCGCCTCCATAGTCTTCAGCCCGCGCTCTGCGTCCGCAACTAGAGAAATCCTGGTGTCAGGACCCTGGGGCGCATGTGTTGGAGCTCGAATAGTAGAGCTGATCGCAGCCTTTTGAATGTCCTGCAACTTTCCGAAGATCTTGCGAATAAGCTTCACGAATAGCGCAAGCGCCTGGGAAACGGGCAGCTGAAGTTCCGCCTGCGAGCGTGGGCGTATGAGTGGATGAGGTCGGGTAAGACGGAAAGATCAAGCGACTGCGCACCTCGACTTCTTCGACACCTTTCCGTTGCAGTCCCATCCCGAGTAGTATGCTGCTCTGTATCACACTAAGACGCACTTCATTTCCGAGCCGTTTCTCAAAGTAGAGCAAGGCCACAGTCGGTAGCAAGTCGAGGATGACGTGGTAGTCGAGCGAGTTCTGGGCATACGACTCAAGGCGCTTGAGGTCGAATGGTGTAAGTAAGAACGAAAGCTCTTCGGGAGTTAGGGCTAGGGAAGGGTTGTAAGAGAACAATGAGCCAAAATAAGGCGAGGAGATCAAACCTGGCATCTTATCAGAGTCAAGATATTTGACACCGGTATTGGCAGCCTCGAGGACACTGAGTCCCATCACGCTACTAAATTCTCGGAATTTAAATGACAGAATGGTAAGGAAACGCCTCCGGAAGTCTGTAGAAGAGAAAGTGAGTCGTGTTTATTCGCCAGGCGGGGACCAACTCGGCCCGGACCCACCTTTAGAAAACTCCCCTAGCCAACCTAGCTCTTCGTTCACTGATGATTGGAGTCCACGTACCATGACGATGGTGTGTTCTCCAGTGAGATCGCTCTGAGTCTGGCGGATGTATAATGGCACGTAACCCGCACGCTTCCAGAACCTGTAGATGATAAGAGAGAATGTCGAGACGAAAACGCCAACAGGGCGAACCGAAGTAGCTGTGACGTTAGTCCATACGATACTCCCAGGTAGTCGAGATTCTCAGGTTTGCGCTCTGTGAGACGCTGCAACAGAGGTGGCATTGCACCAGCTGATCGGATTGTTGGGTGGTCAATAAGAAGGGTAGTAGACTGATTGACAATAAGCTTCCGTGTGAGGTGGAGGTATTTTCAACGCACGTCGTCTATCGCTGCAGCATCGGGGTAAGAGACTTCCGGTTTGGCAGACTCGTCGAGGTCGAAATATTCGCCAGAATAATACGCGTTCAAAGCCTGGAGCGCCCGCGCGCCGTATCCCATCTTAATCCTGAGGTCAGTACCTCACGACCATATCGCAGTCCAGAGGGTCCGCACATTAGAATAATCCGGGTGCGTGGCAATCCGCACGACCCGCGCGCCACTCATCATGGCAAACTTGCCCTCTTGGAACTGCTGTGCGACCAACCACGGTATGAGATCACCCCCAGCGCGGAGCCCGCGCTGCAGGCCCTCCAATATCGCCTGCTTACTGATATTCCCTTCCAGCGCGACCTGAACTACCACAAGAGGTTCAGGCAGGTGTGACTCGTCGTCCGCGATCGGCGGGAGAAGCACGAACAAGTGGTGCGCTGGTGCATCGGACATCAGCTGGAGGTCATTCGGCTGATTCTTGTAGTGCGACGCGACGTACAGCGCCATCATGCGCTGTAAGAACGCCTCACTCGCGGGGTGATAAGAGAAGAGGGTGTCTCGGGAAACGTAGAAGAGCTCGCATTTTGATGGGTGGGGGGTTCCGTGCAGCGCGCTGCCCGGAGAGATCGTCGCGTCGAGGCAGAGAAGCATGTTGAGCCACCGCTCGATCCCGTCCCCAGTCCCGTAGCGGATTGGGGTATCGAGCTTGACTTCGCGCAGATTCCGAAGTTTTGGTGGGGCGACGTGCGAGGGCCGTTTTGTCGATGATCCGGAGGCCGCGTCCTCCTTAACGTCCTTCGAGAGCGATGGTCGAGTTGACTCACGTAGTTGTTGAATCAATTTGAGCGAGAGAGAGCGTCCGGTGCCTTCGTATCCGTTGATTGTAGATGCAAGGAAAACGAGGTAGGGCCCGATGAGGTTCCGGACAAGGGGAAGGGGGATGGCAGCCGCCTCATCGATGATTACAAGCTCGGCTTGTCCAAGAACGTGAGCATCTTGCGGCTGAATGTACTACGAAGAGACGATGAATAAAGTCGTGAATCGTCTATTCCTGAAAGAGAATACCTGGATGGTCTGTCGGTGCTGCCGGAAGATATTGACACGAACGATTGCCTTGTTGAAGTCAGGGTTTGTGCTCTGTGAAATATCGTAATCAAGGTGTTCCTCGTAGCCCAGTGCGTCCATGCCTTTGAAGACGAACTCGAAAAGGGTCTTCAAGTTTTCTGGGCTAGGACTAGTGACAAAGATGTTGGAGTAACCATGGGCGAGGGCTGCTGCAATAGCCAGTCCCAAAGCGGCAGACTTTCCACGGCCACGGCCCGCGGTCAGTGTCACGGTTGAGCTGAGGGTTTTCTCTGTAATGGCATCGACAAAGGTGAGGATCGCTTGTGCTTGGTCTACCGTCTTGGCGAGCTTGATAAGGTCGCTGACTGGCTTGGTATCTGCAAGAGTCTCCTGGAGTTCCTTTAGTTGGGACGGCTCCTTGCCCTTGCCGCGTTCCTCTTCTATAGCGGTAATGTCCTTCCCGCGGGATATGGGAAGAACGTTAAGTTCATCGTCAAGAACGAGGCAGTCGTCGCATGAACCTAAGGACAGGATGAAGCGTTCATTGAAGCGGGCAATGACATCGTGGTGGGATGACGTTCGATAGCGGGCATGTGAGTCCTGCTCAGTGTAAGCATTTAGCGGAAGCGTCGCTAATTCAGCCCTCACCATGGTCATGGTGTACAGTTGCTTCAAGGAGGTCATCGTTTTCAGCAATAGCACAACGAGCCCGCCGCCCTCTACTGTCTCGATGGTCCGTGCAAGCAGGTTCGGCGTGATCGCCTCGAAGTCTTGTAACACCAGCATTCCGAATGTATTACCGAGAATCTTCTCGGACTCCTTGTAGTAACTGTATTATGTGAACACCATAGGACTCGGACACGATCAGAATAAATGGTACATACGTGTAACGGATGTCGGTGACCGTGATGAAGATCTCAAAGGGGTCGTGTTCATTTGCCTCCCTAATACCACGCTTCACGTCTCTCTTGATTTTTGCTTCGCGTTTCTTTCGGTGACTATGGTACAAGGTTAGAATGGCTGCTAATTGTCTTGGGGACGACTCACCTCGTGAATCCGAGCTCCTTCTTGTAACACCAAAGCACCGAGGGGCGTGCAGAAACACGTGCCTGCGAGAGTAAAAAATGAAGATTGACGACTTGATTTCTCCCCCTGTCTCCAACAAGGACTATGAACGAGCGATGGTTTTTCTTGACATTGTTGTCGATAAGGAATTGTATGCGCTGGTCAAGTTGCTTCCGCATGCATGCAGAGTACACGGTGTTAAAAAGCGAGACGGTGAGTGAGACAAGGGCTCGGCAATAGATCACCACGTGCTACCCGGCTCGCAGCAGCATATATACCTCGCCAGCTGCGCGAATCATTGCTATCGCTCTGACCGTAAATGACAGAGTTAGATACCCCTCTGTTCATCCCACCGGACGACGAAGGGGTCGCCAAAGCTCAGTTTCTCTATTCGCCACCACGGAAACGATCCCGCAACCTTCTCGAAATAGAAGAAACCGACATGAAAGCTCCCCCAACCCATCCTCCGGAAATCGTCCGCGACGAAGATTACTACCTTTCCGACGGAAGTTGCATTATTCTGGTAGAAAACACGCTGTTTAATGTGAGTCCGTAGCAATCATCACCCGTCCAGTCTTATGCCGTCTTGCAGGTGCACAGAACAACTCTTTCGAAAGATTCATCCTCTTTCAGTTCCATGTTCTCGTTACCGCGGGGAGACAAGCCAGTTGAAGGCCAGTCAGACGGCAACCCAGTCGTCCTCGGTGGGGACTCCGTCTCTCAGTTCCGCAACTTCTTATGGGCGCTGTATGCCTTGTGGGTTGTTGTGCCCTGCCATCGCATTCTATCCTCACTGGTGCGAGCGCAGGCCACATGAACTCCTCCAGGTTCATTCTAGCGTTTCCAATCTCACGCGTCTCATCGACATTGCCAGCATCTCGAACAAGTACTCATTCAGGTCACTCGAAACGTGGGCGTTGGACGTCATAGTGGATACTGTCACCCGAAAGGGTTCTCCCTCCTCTCCGTTCCCCTTAGCCTTGGTTAGCCTTGGTACCACACCTCCCACACCTCTACCGACATACACCGTGGCGCTCCAGTCGCAGGTCACAAACAATGAGCAGATTGTCGCGCTCGTACGGCTCGCACAGATGTGCCAACACGAACGACTACTTAATACGATGGTCGAGTCCTTACGCAAGCTTATGAGCTCTTCGTCGCAGAACGCCTACATGGCCATGACGCTCGCCGACGAACTTGATCTACGCGTCTTACGCGGGGCGGCATACCTAGAGGTGATGCAGAGAGCCGTTGTCATCGTACGGCGTCCGGGGTCTGGGCCTAACGAAGGTGAGATCGATTCGGATGGGCGGCTCGTGGTGTCTGTCCCGCAGAAGATGCGCTTACTGTCGGGGTACCACCGCCTAACGATGGCGTGGGAGGAGCTGCGAAAAGTGCCTCCGAACTTCGATCACGCGCAGTCGTGTGGCGTGAACTGGCACAAGAGCGGATGCGTACAGTCATGGCAAGAATTCTGGCGCGAGAAAACGAAGAGCGAGACGGTACTTGCGCTTGGGTTGGCGGACGTGCTAGGCCGCCTTCGCGCTGTGCTGAAGGAGTTCGATAAGTGGGGGAGTGCGACATACATGCATCACGATTGCCGCATGCTAGCGCGGCGTGCGATCAATGAGAGGCTGAAAGAGGCCCAGGATGCGCTGCCAGATTTATTCTCAGATGCAGAGTGAGGGCGAGCTCGGGGACCGAGGACACACTCCTGCTATCTAGTCCTTTGTGCTATATTTGCATTGCTTGTATATCAATTGTTCCGTATGTGCTCTTGCAAGCTACTCTGTAACTTGAAGACGCGTGAGGCACAATCACAGACGGGACCGATGTAGCAAGGACCAATGAGGGCCTCAAGCGGCAGGACGACTTATGGGAGGACTTTTGTAAGGTAGTCAAGATCACGTATCATTTCCCCATCCACCATTGCGAGACCAGGAGAGAATGTGTAAGGCGTCGGTCACTTATCTGCCCTATCATGTGTAACGAAGCCGCGCTGCGGTTCAAGTCTGCTTGTTCTCTTCTCTAAGTCTGGTCCTCGAACCTCGTCACCGCTTAGTCCTAGATTGGGGGTATTGTGCTACCGGTGCCAAGACCGGCGGTGTTCGATTATAATCTGACTATGATGCTACGTCATATATTGAGATTTTTACTACGTGAATACAAGGAAACTATCACTACCACCAAGACTACCACGAGAGCCTATCAAACATCATCCAGTCGTGTTTAGGTCGAATCAGTGCGAGAGGTTCCATACCAGGGGCCCACATGCCTTCTATTCTAGACATCGTCAACGGATAATATGCATAGGGCCTATCTCCAACCTGAACATGGGCCTTGTTCTTGTCGATTTGGTTCTGTACGTCGTATGGTAGATACTCATCATGGATGTTCATGTCGTACCGCCCACACCAGTCAAAGTCAATCAGCTTGACCTTGCCATATGCGTCGAAAAGAATATTTGGCTTTCGCAAATCACCAAAAATGTATCCCTCGGCGTGCAGCAGGGTCAAAATGGTCTGGATCTGCCCACGAACATCTGGCGGTGTGTTGGGTAGAGCGTCGATGTAGTCCATTACAATCATCTGCGTGGCAGGTGGGGCGCATTGAGTGGGTCCAGTAAAAATACCGCGAAGACCAGATGGGACACTTTGAGCGGGTCCAGGAAAAACACTGCAGAGTTCGGTCTCCGGTAGAGGGCCACAGTATCGGAGGGTAGGAGCCCACCCCTTGCGTGCAAGAAACTCGTGTACCTCTTTGCCGTATCTTGAAACGAACTTGACGACCACCTTCACGGGATCTGAGTCCCTCGTCGTGCTGGGCTCACTATGAATCTCCGCAAGGTATGAGACGCACGCAGGATCCTCTTCCAAGGACGTTAGGTATCGGAATCGAGTGGAGGTACCATCTTCAGCAGTGAATGAAGTCGGGTACGGGAAGTAGCGCGGGTGTGGTTTGTTGGCAATGAAAGTAGAAGGGCCTTGGAGTGTCCTATAAAAAGTCTGAAGCTTTACAAGACAATTGCGGAGAGCGACAAGGACCCTGGCAAAGTGATAGACTTGGTTATCCTCCTCCCTCTTTGAGAGCGCCATCCAACTCATGCCAGTCAGGGGTTGGACAATAAACCTGTCGGTGAATACGCCACCCAGAACACCGAGCCATGGGCCCCCAGTAGCGACCAAGAATGTTGGGCAGCAGCACTTTTGGCGGATGTCCTCTCTCTATTCAGGAGTCAGACATGACAAGACAGATGGGATTATAACCCACCGAAGGGTGAATCCAAAACCGTCTCATGCTAAGAGCCACTTGAGTAGCAGGGTTTTTGCCGTCAAACTTGTGCTTCGGTTCAAGAAGCAAGTACGCGATGCAAGTATCGCCTATTTGCAGCGTGATGACGCTATAACTGGTCCTATCACCAGGGTCGCGCTCTTCGTGGATATTGGCCTTCAGAATGTCCCCCAATCGATCGCGTAGTTCATCACTGTAATTCCAACTTGAACGAATCTCAGATCCAAAGGACATGAGATCATAGACATTTTTGAGATCGTCAGTGGTCGGCTGGGCGTCTGAGTCCGGGTGGTTGACCGAACGGATAAAGTCACCAAAGATAGGGTGGAATATCTGTATGGGGGGGCTGATTCTAGAAACGGCTGCATCCGAAGCCCTCCGGCCATCATATATGGCTTGGGCGTCGTCGGCTTGGGTTTTACGATAGTTAGTCAAGATGGCACCCTCTGAGGGTGACATTCCGAGTCCTTGGGTTAATATCGTCTTGTTATAGCCTAACGACCATCTCAGCGACACTTGACTATGTATAATGGATTAGACATACGCTTGAATTCTTTCAATTCCGGGGCCCTGGCTAGGTGAACATGTTTGCAGTCGACCAGTACAAAGTCGTCAGAAAAGGGTTTGGGGGCAGTCGAAGTACATGACGTACCAGGCTGTCGTGCGATCAGGGTCTGACCCTCTGAGAGTCCAAGGTCTGCCACCTGCTCGTCTTCGCTAAGCTTCTCAATAGTATCCTTGTCATCAACGTTGATGTCCCCGAGTATCTCCGCCAAGCGTTTGGCAGTCGAACGGTCGATAATCATTGAGCCCTTCGTCTTCCACACGGTGAGATCAGAGCAGTCAACACCGGCACGGGAGAGGCTATTTGGCCTTTTCTCCCCGACCCCCTTCTTCAAGTCGTTTATGTTAAAGTCACCAGAGGTAGTTTTGACCTCGAAACGTTGTCCACTAGCCTGGAACTTGTAGTCAACGAGAAGAACCCAGACTTTCATGATGAATGATGGTCGGTGGAGGACAATGGTGGTCTGTACAATGGCGGGGAAAGCAGACAGTTTGGCAAGACCAGTAAGCGTCTGTATACGAAGGTAAACCTGCGATATACAGAGTGGCAAACGAACGCTATGAGGATCGATTCCTGGCTACTAGTCACGAGCTTACTGACGCGAACGTGATCTTATCTTGTTGACGCGTAAACGCGTAAACCCTAACCCTCGGGTTTCGTTCATCGTCCTCGCCTCGTTATGTTACCCGCATGTCGTTTTTTCTCTAATAAATTTTTCAGGACACAGGTGTAGTAGAACTGAGGTTGTGCAGGCTTCGATCGGCATTATTGACGCGGTATGTTGAAGGTGACAAACACGCGAAAACATACATTGGCGCTTGGTAATGCTATAATTACACTGTGGCAGGTCGCGTCTCTTTAATTGACCCTTCCCTCGACCACCTTGACTACCCACTGCTTAGGTGTATTAGCCTAGTTCCGACTACCTTTCACCTTCATGGCCACTTTTGTATACAAACGAGGTGAGATTTATCTTCTCCATTACTGATCTAACACGTGTTCTCATCGATGTTCCGCCCCGCGTAGATGGGTCTGTGGTGCTCTCATGTCACTAATCGTTAGCTTACATTCGTGCGCTACTAGGCGTAAGGAACGCGTTCAGTTTGATAAGGTATGTCGATTACGCGACGCGTCGACGTCCCTATTCACAATGGGTAGATCACTGCCCGCATCAACAAACTTTGCTATGGCTTAGACACAAATTATGTGAACTCCATTGAGTACGTTGCTTGGTTTGATACTTCTATGTTGCTCATTCTCGGACAGGGTTGCTCAGAAAGTCATCCAGGGCGTGTATCAAGGCGTCACTACCACCGAGCTTGACGTGAGAATATATCCCTTTCCAATGGTGTTTTGTGCACTGACCGACCGCATCCTGCAGAACCTCGCTGCCGAGACAGCCGCGTATCTGACGACCAAGCATCCCGATTATGCTATCCTCGCCGCCCGTATTGCTGTATCCAACCTTCACAAAGAAACGAAGAAAAACTTTTCTCATGTTGTCCGAGACCTGTATAACTATGGTTTGTACTTCTTGGATACTTCCTTATAAAGTCTGACGTGTCTTTACCTAGTAAACCCCAAAACTGGGCGAGATGCCGGCATGATCTCGAGAGAGACGTATGATGTCGTGGTCGCTAATGCTGAAGTCTTAGACTCTGCCATCATCTACGAACGCGACTTTCAGTACAACTTGTGAGCCGCCTCCCCATAAACAGAATGTGTCATCTAACTTCAACCTCAGCTTTGGCTTCAAAACGCTCGAGCGTTCCTACCTATTACGCATCAACGGGCGCGTAGCTGAGCGTCCTCAGCATCTTATCATGCGCGTAGCAGTTGGGATCCACGGTTCCGATATTGAGAGGGTCATTCAGACGTACAATTTGATGTCCGAGCGTTACTTCACGCACGCGTCACCAACCCTGTTCAGTGCCGGTACACCGAACGCACAAATGTCGTCGTGCTTCCTGGTCGCGATGAAGGACGATTCCATCGAAGGCATTTATGACACCCTTAAGCAATGCGCGATGATTAGCAAATCAGCTGGGGGCATCGGTCTCCATATCCACAATATCCGTGCAACTGGGTTCGTCGTACTTCTTTTTCCCTTGACTTAAGTGCTGACGAAGATGATCAGCGCCTACATTGCGGGCACCAATGGCTACTCGAATGGCATCGTGCCCATGCTTCGCGCGTTCGACGCCACCGCTCGCTACGTCGACCAGGGTGGAAACAAGCGCCCTGGCGCGTTTGCTATATACCTCGAACCATGGCATGCGGATATCTTTGAGTTCATCGACCTTCGCAAAAATCATGGCAAAGAGGAGGTTAGGGCTCGTGACCTCTTCTATGCGCTTTGGATACCCAACCTCTTGTGAGCACACAACGATATATATATATTTCCGCTCTTACTGATGTTCGCTACAGCATGAAGCGTGTCGAGGCCAACGGAGATTGGTCGCTCTTCTCACCCGATGAAGCACCCAATTTGCATGAGACCTACGGGGCCGAATTTGAGGAGCTGTATGAACGCTATGAGAGTGAGGGCCGCGCTCGCAAGACCATTCCCGCGCAGAAACTTTGGTATGCAATTTTGGAGGCGCAGATCGAAACAGGTGGACCCTTCATGTGTTACAAAGACCACGCCAACGGTAAGCTGCAGGCCGAGCTCGATCAACAATAATTAATATTCTGCTCGCAGAAAAATCGAACCAAAAGAACCTCGGCACGATCAAGTCATCCAATCTCTGTACGGAAATCATGGAATACTCTGCTCCGGACGAGACCGCTGTTTGCAACCTTGCTTCCATCGCACTACCTTCTTTCATCCGTGGGAATCGGTATGACTTCCAAAGGTTGCACGACGTCTCCAAGGTTGTCGCGTACAACCTGAATCGAGTCATCGATGTCAACTACTACCCCGTCCCGGAAGCGCGTCGCTCAAACATGCGTCACCGTCCGATAGGCCTCGGTGTTCAGGGATTGGCCGACACGTTCATGGTCCTGCGCATGCCTTTCGATTCGCCCGAGGCGCGTTTGCTTAACCAGCAGATCTTTGAGACCATCTACCACGCTGCAGTAGAGGCCAGCTGTGAGATGGCGCAAACGCAAGGCACGTACGAAACATACGAGGGCAGTCCCGCGTCGCAAGGGCAGCTCCAGTACGACCTCTGGAATGTCACGCCCACCGAATTATGGGACTGGGCCTCTCTTAAGGAGAAGGTCGCAAAACATGGATTGCGTAACGCTCTCCTCGTTGCCCCGATGCCTACTGCGTCAACGAGCCAGATTCTGGGTTTCAACGAGTGTTTCGAGCCCTACACGAGGTACGCTTCTTTTTCCACGAGATTTGATTGAAATGAGGTCTCTCACACCGCTGGTAGTAACATCTACACCCGCCGCGTCCTTGCCGGAGAGTTCCAAGTCGTGTGCCCTTGGCTTTTACGTGAGCTCGTCGACCTCGGGCTCTGGAACGACGACATGAAGAATAGGATCATCGCCAACAACGGGTCTATTCAAGCTATCCCCGAGATTCCTACAGATGTCAAAGCGATCTACAAAACCGTCTGGGAGGTCTCGCAGAAGAAGGTTCTAGACCTTGCAGCAGATCGTGGCGCGTTCATCTGTCAAAGCCAAAGCCTCAACGTGCACTTGCAGGCACCCACACTCGGCCAGCTCACGAGCATGCATTTCTACGGCTGGAAGCGCGGCCTCAAGACGGGCATGTACTACCTTCGCACGCGTCCAGCAGCCCAGGCGATCCAGTTCACCGTCGACCACGCGTTGCTTGCGCAAGTCAAGCAGGAGAAAGAACAACAGGACCAGGAGGACCGCGCGACGGTTGCCAAGACAGCGACGGTCGTACATCCCGTTCCCACTTCCACGCCCACTCCCCCACCCGCGTACCCTTCAGCTGCACCCGAAGGTACGGCGAATGCCGGGTTGGTCGCTCCAGATTCGGTTAGCGAGCCGGTCGTCTCCTCTTCTGCATCGGCGCCGCCGAGTGCCTCGCCAGCGACATCCCCTGTCTACCCTCTCACCCCGGCTGACTCGCATGCTGATGGGTTGGCTGGGCTCGACGAAGCGCAACGACGTGCTGCTGAGAAGGACCCTGAGTTCGCGGCGGCCCTGCTACGCAAGAAGGCACGGGAGCTCGAGGAAGCAAAGCTGGCGTGTTCGCTTGAGAACAAGGAGGCATGCGTCATGTGCTCTGGCTGAGCCTCGCGTTGTGTTTCCCAGTCCATAATTGTATCTGTACCGTCTCTCCATACCTCATGCATCACGTCTTTGTTCTGTATCTTGGCTAGATGTTCTCACGGATTCCCTCGACTGTCACGCGCTGTATATTCTGTCATGCAAAATTGCATTGTTCGTCACTCGTTGGTGTCTGCCATTCGATGGATCTAGCTGTCCTGTGTAGAACCCATGCGACAACGTGTGACGCCGTCCTAACTTTGGTATGTCTGCGTACCCATAGTCGAGGCCGATCGCCATCTCAAATAGTCGGAATTGAGTATGTTTCTGTGAGGCGTGAAGGGAGACGAACGCAGACGTCGTCGTGGCGAGTTGGATTGGCTTGGCAGCCTCAGCCTTGGCCTGAGCGCTGACTCGGAGGCACAGCAACTGGCAGAGGCAGGGTTTTGACTTGACCTTGGCTCCGTCGGCAACCCTATCGATTACGGCGATCGTGCTGGCACCGATCCGCTTGGCATCTCATCCGATACTGAGCTCAGTTTTCCCATCGTTTGTCAAGCCTGTGACTTTGAGGCCCAAGCCCAACTCTGAACTGCACGGAGCAAATGACGGCACTAATGCCTGTGTTGCCTCGCTGCCATCCTCTGAACGTTGATTACCAAAGCCATGCCCTCAGGTACAAGCTACATCATCTACGACATTCCAGGAAACGCAACCAAGTACCAAGCATGGTCACCTAATGTATGGAAAACCAAGTGTGTGTGAAATGTTGGGTCATTCCACTCCGATTGTGGATGGACGTACGCCGGCAGGATTGTCCTCAACTACAAGAGCATACCGCACAAGACGGACTCGGAGTGGGTCGAATTCCCCGACATCGGCGCACCACACACCGTCCTACTCCACGGCGGGCAACCCCTCTATACCGTGCCCATCCTGCGTGACCCAACGACCGAGCGGAGCCTCTCTGGATCGTTGCAGATCGCGCTCAATCTGGAGCGCATGTACCCGGACGCACCAACGCTCTTCCCGCGCGGCATGGAGGACGCAATCATAGCCTTCGATGCCCAGTTCACGCACAGCGTCGGCGGCGCGCTCGCCCCGCTGCTCCTCCTGCGAATCTGGGCGCAGCTGAACGAGGGGGGCAAGCTTTACTTCCGCACCGCCCGCGAGCGCATGCTCGGGCAGTCGCTCGAGTCCCTCACCCCGCCCGGTGCACAGACCGCGGCGCGCTGCGCTGCGCGAGACCCTCGAGCCGTTCGCGAAAGATGCGGATGCACGTGGGCAGTCGGACACGTTCCTGTTGGGTGAGCGTGAGACGTACGCGGACGTCGTCGCGGCGTGTTGGTTGGCCACCGGGCGCAGGATCTGGGGTGCGGACATGCAAGAGTGGGCAGAGCTGGAGACGTGGCATGGGGGACGGTGGGGCTGACGCGTGCATTCAAGAGATGGGAGTATGTGGATACCCCGTTTGCGCCTGACGTTGCAAAGTGCGTATTGTTTTCTCCCTTTTTTTCGGCACGCTGCTGAGCGGAACCTACTCGGTCCTTTTCACACTATCTAGACTTTGAAGGTCGTGTATGGTATGCTTTGGGAGGCTGGAGCAATTGCAATTACACTTTGCTTTTTGATTACTGGAACTGCTCTGTATTGTGTAGAGTAGAGTGTAGAGCAGAGGATATCAACGATTTCAAATAAATGGTACAGAGAATCAAAACAATGTTTCTAATGAAAGAATCCGCCATTTTTAACGTAAGTACCGAATTCATAGGGGCATGAGTGGACTGTAGTTTTTTTTTTTTTGGAGGGCGTTCTATATTCTGGAAGGAAACACACTATTTAAAGTATGTACTTTCCATATCTAGTCGTTAGGCAGCAGGAGATTGTAGGTATCAGCCCTACCTAACACACGGAAGCCGGGCCTGGGCCCGGTGTGAGGGAAAATACAAATTAAAGTACACCCCTGATGTAGGGGTAGTGTGGGACTCAATGCACGTTGTGCCATCGTTGGCCTGGTACCGATGTGCATTCCTACCCACTAAAACCTCACGGTCGAAGATCCACCTATCCGGCAGACTAGAGGACTTCTTCAGTGCTTCTTCCCAGTTGCCTCCAGGCTGGGGGAACAAGAACGGCTTTCTTTGTTCTGTTTACTAAAAGGGTTTGTGGACTTGGAGGATTAAATTATTATTAAGAACTTCCCCGGGGTTACCTCCATGAGCCGGGGTGCGACGCGTTTCTGTTTGGCTAAGTTATGGTGTTGTTTGGTCGTGCTTGTGACAGCGGGGGTCGGAGATGGAAACCCCGGGGCCAGCGCGCTCTGAATTCCCTCAGGTCGAGCAGCGCTCCGGAGCTCACTGCCAAATCAGGCCTTATGCTTATCTCATCGCTTGCTGGCAGTTTGGTGTTTGTTTTAGTATGGTCGTGTTTGGTAGTTGTTGTCGCACAGTTCGTGTTCCGAGTTCGACATTCGATGTTCAACGTTCAACATTCAGCATTCGGTGGGTAAACGATAGAGTAGGTACATTATTATGCCTGGTAGGGCATTTCTAATATGGTGGGCTTCGATCGGTTTTTTTAAAGGTGTGGAGGGAATCCTTGCCCAGGTGTGGGAAAAACCGCCCATGGTGGTGGTTGCGGTTCAAGGAGCCCCATGAGTGGACTGTAGTTCATTCAGGTCTGAGTAAAGTAATTAGTAATCAATCAAATAGGCATTCGGAAAGGGTATGATCGCCAACGCGAGCCACACCGGCCTCGCGTGCGCTAAGAACTCAACACGCGAGTCGATACAGAAGAGGGTCCATTCAACCGTGCCAAAGCGCGCAATATTCAACACTACAATTTCCATGTGTCGGTGACCGCTGGAGCACGGGGCTGCCAGTCGTCCAAGTCGGTTAATTGGTTTCAGCATCTGTGAAATAGGTGGTCGCTAGCCCAACCCGCGGGTTCCTCACATCCGAGTCGTACACGCTGTAGAAGCGCTGCAGGAACGTAAAGCCGTCTGTTCAGAACAAGTAAGTGCTCAATCCCTGCGAAAGGCGCGCGGCAAAAGAGCGAACACGTACTGATAAAGTCGAGCCCTTGACCCGATGGGGTACCAAGGTCGCTCACGATGAGATATATACTACCCTGGGTACCCCCGATTTCGGTGTTCAGTTCGCGGGGCCAGATTTGCGCATTCGGCGTGAACTCATACTTCACGCCGCCGATATCGAAGAAGAGCGACTGCAGGTTGTCGAATTGGGAATTGGTGAGCGTGAGAAGGCCGGTGTCTCTAGAATGTGAAGCAAGGTAAAAATGAGGAGACAGAAATTTGCGGTCGAAAGTCCGAGCTGCGGATACGGGAAGGACGACATACTGGTCAAGGGTTGCTCCGGTGGCCTTCTGGTACTCCCGGAACGCGTCTATCGATGACTGGAGTCAGCACTGATCTCTCATTCAATATAAAAGAGAGAAACCGAACCGGTGGCGATGAGAACGAGCGTGGTGCCCGTGTCGACGATACCTGCAGTGGAGGCCAAGATCGATGGTCCGTTAGAACCGTACGTGATACTTTGGTCGATACCCCAATAATTGCTGGCGAGAGAGGTTCCCGTGATTGGTACATAATTCACGTCACAAGTGACCCTTTACCACCCCATCAATTCCACGCCTAGTAAGACAAGTAAAAATAGAACACACTTGGATTTGTCAATACCACCAAATGTAAGCTCTCCGTCAGGGAACAGCAAACTTAGGAACGTAAATGGTTCTTGATATGGTTCTTGATATGGTTGGTAGAAAATGCCGATGGACTCGGTGGAGATAGTCCCCTGCTTAAAGAGATTGTCTGTGATAGTCGGTACAAGTCCGACTCCCTCAACAGTGCCGCTAGTGAGGTCAACTGGGCCGATACTACGAAGTGTGAGAAAGTTAGTGGGACAATGGAGCACTGTAGCAGCAGGAAGTAGCGACAGTACCCGAGGATACCATCCACATCACTGAAGCCCTCAGCAGTAGATGCAACACCAATACTCTGGGACTTGACTACGAGCGAGGGAGATAGCGTCACCTGATCCGTGACTGGAAGGACAATTAGATCTTGTGGCGCGGGATTGGCACTGAGCGCCGAAAGATGAACAATACGCACACTCGGTTCCTGAGAAAGAACCAGACCCATAGCTAACGGACTTGATGGCAGAACCAGTGTGAATAAACGTCTATGTCCTGGCGGACTATACGTACAACACTTTTCCCGGTATCCTTGCTGGTGCTGGTCCGGGTATATTTCTTGTCAGCACCAACCCAGGTATTGGAGCTGCCAGTGTCGATGAGAAGAGTATAGTCAGTGGCCGGGCTACCGATCCCAACCGAGGCAGTATAAGTCACACCTGGGACACTTATATTAGCACCATGACGCCGAAGGGCGACGCCGGAAACGAACCAGTATCGTTGACACCGATAGTATGGCCTAGAGGGCTGATGACTTGGCGGCCGTGGTGATGGGTATTAACGCGACTCCTGAACTTTGCCAGCTTGTGGGCGATTGGGCCATGTGGCTGGACACCGGCACGAAACTTCTGTGCTCGTGCCCTGTCGCGAGCATTGATGCCACGCCCGCCACCAGAATAGTCGACGTTAGGAGTAAGGCGAAGCGCGTTAATGGATCCAATAAAAATAAAAAATAAAAAAATAAAGCGAGGGTGATGGGGAGCAAAAGACATGTTGTTTAGATCCAGTGGGGAGAAAGAGGGAACGTGCAGAGCTATATATATACGAAATGGACGAAGGTAGGTGTCACGTCCAGAAAGTATGAGGAAGATGGCAGAACCAAAGTAATCACATATCCGTGAGGTAAAGGATTAACCATATTGAGTGCTATGAACAGGCGCTTTCACAACGGACCCATGGCCACGCCGTAAATCCACTCCCAGCTCCAAGTATGACGGCAGACCCTGACAGCTTCCAAGGCCCCAGAAAAGGTTGGCACCGCTACTGTCAACTTCTAGTCTTCTACCTCCGCGGTGTTTGGATCCGCGAAGGGTAAAAAAAGTGAGCTCATAGACAATGAGTAGCATCATACCCTCATTGCTGCGGTCTCACGAGTGACTATGTGGCCTTCTGTTGCCGCGTCGCTCAGCCAACACAGGTTAGAAAAAACATAGGAAAGACCAGAGCGTCTTGGATTCCCCTATAGAGTCTAAGTTACTGTATCACAGAAGCTCTAGCATGCCCACACGTTCTCTCCATCATTTCCGAATCCTTCTGTTTCCTCGAACCATTCGCAATCGAGAAAACAATAGAGTTACTGAGCTAGGCCATAAGGTCAAAATGGTGAGCCGACATTTGACACCTTAATTGTATACACGGTACAGTCTGAGAGCAATTCCGGATACCGCTTTTAGATTATTCAGATAGTGAGCCGCGTTGTAACACCAGCCATATGAGACCCAGGTTTTCGGGGAATTGTAGAATGGAGACACGAAACAGACTCGATAATAACGAAGTCCACGATTAGTCCTAGCAGTAGAACGAATGGAAGGTATGGAAAGCAGGAGTGAGCGCACGAATTCGCGGGATTCGCGGGACGTTTCAAATCCGGATTCATTAAACTTAGCCGAGTTCTAGTGGCTGGGAGCAAGCCACAATGGGAGTCAACGCCACAATTGCGTGGCTCTAGATCTCGGCTAGTGAACTAGTGAACTAGTGAATCCCGGCCGGATTTAAAAACAGCACCCCGAATTCCGAATTCTTAAATTGACCTGTTTATTGGACCCTGGTTTCCATAGAGTACCGTACAGTAACAAATGTTTTACGTCTTCTGTGCCACCATTACACTGGCTAGCGCCCCGTCCGAAATACATCGCTGCGAGGCGGGCCACCATTCACGATGTTTCCTATCACTGAACTAGGAGACCCTCATAATGACGCGTCCACTTCAGATCCTCCGAGAGCGACACATGCAACTTGCAAGGCAAGGGATATTACCTATTTCGGCGGCTGCTGGACTGGATGCAGTATTATGAAACGCAACTCGTTTCGAACTGTACTTCAACACAACCTGTAGCCGCGATATCAGAGTGCAAAAGAAGCCGACTGGGAAGTCGAGATCATCGCACATAAATTAGGCAGAATGGTGTTCCCATTCTATTTTGCAACTTGCATGTCACAGTTGACTGAGCAATTGGACGCTGAGGATGATAATATTGGTACTAGGCCCTCACCACATCAAATCGGGGAAAGGCGTTTTCGTCCGAATATGATACTCAGTCACTAGAATGAAGAGTTTCGCCCAAGTCCCTGGCGGCCTGCACAATTACAAGCAGGCATATTCCTTGTACACCATCTCTAACTAATGTGAGTGGTACACGGTTACAGTAAGGGCAGATCTCAAGACCTCACAGGAACCAACTTTTCACTTTATCTCCCTGGGGTCGGTCATTGGCCGCGTCGTTGAGGTGATAGCAGACGATTCAGTGTTCGTCTTCCGACTACTCACTTTTGACTGTTTTGTCCTCCGACTAATTTTTCCTGACTCCTAGGCTGCTGCACAGGCACCCAGTAACGATCAATTAATGATCCCCGACGTTCTTAGCTGGCGTTCTCACGCACTCCCACATACACGTGGCCGTTCGTGTATATCAAGGCGTCATCGGTGCTCGCGATGTTCTGTAGTGCGTCTTCTGGGGCGTTAGAGGGATTGCTACAGTACTGTACTCGCGCCGAGGTGGAGCTCGGCGACGCAAGCGACGTCACGACGGTCACGTCGTCGTCAGGTCATCCATCCTTCCTCTTCCTTCGGCGCTCCCAGCCCACCTACTGTATATCAGGTGCAATTGACCATGCTTACAGCCGAGGTCGTGCCACTTGTTCTGTCTCGGTACCGTACTGTACTGTACTAGTCTTATGCATAAGGGTGGAAAGAAGAACCGAGTCTCGTTCTGATGCTTGCTATCGATGCAGTAGCCCACAACAGGATAGATTCACCTTACACCCTGATGTAAATGTAGAAGTAGAAGCCGAGCTGCCAAGGCGGTGACGCTCCGAGCCACTCCTCTTTGCCAAACTCGACTACAGTAAGACATGTCATGTCTTGCATGTCATGCGCTGTTCACGGTATACAGTATTCTGCGATACGCAATCGTATTGGCCATTCGACGGATCTAGTCGTCCCGTGCCGATCCCATGCTACTACACAATAAGACTGTGCGATGCCGTCCTACAGTAATCTTGGTGCTGTCCGTACCTTCAGTCGAGGTCGAATTGCCATCTCAAATAGTCAACCCGACCATTCGTATGTTTCTGTGAAGCGTGAAGAGAGACGAACGAAGACGTCGTCGTGTCGATGGGTGGAATTAGCTTGGCGCGTCGCAATCTGGAGCGTCAGTGTGCGGCGATCTTAATCATCCCTAACACCAATCCGCTTGGTTATACGCATCTCATCCGATACTGAGGTTGTCAGTAAGAGATGTTATGACTTAGTGCCCATGGAACCTAGTGAGCGTTGCCCAATTTTCCCGTCATTTGTCAAGCCTGTGATTTTAGGCTCAACTCTGAACCGCCACGGAGCAAAGGTCGGCGCTACAGTTAATAAATACTCGCGTTGCCTCGCTGCCCTCCCCCTGAACGTTGACTACCAAGCCATGTCCAGAGGCACGAACTACATCCTCTACGACCTTCCAGGAAATGCGACCAAGTACCAAGCATGGTCACCTAATGTATGGAAAACCAGGTGTGTATGAAATGTTTTAGTCATTCCACTCGGAGTGTGGATGGACGCCGGCAGGATTGTCCTCAACTACAAGAGCATACCGCACAAGACGGAGTGGGTCGAATTCCCCGACATCGCCGCACTCGCCCAGCGGATCGGCGCACCACACACCGTCCTACGCCTTGGCGGACAACACCGCTACACCGTGCCCATCCTACGTGACCCAGCGACCGAGCGGAGTCTTGCCGGATCGCTGCAGATCGCGCTCAACCTGGAGCGCATGTACCCGGACGCGCCAACGCTCTTCCCGCGCGGCGCGGAGGATGCGATCATAGCCTTCGATGCCCAGTTCACGCGCAGCGTCGGCAACGCGCTCGCCCCGCTGCTCCTCGCGCGCATCTGGGCGCAGCTGAACGAGGGGAGCAAGCCCTACTTCCGCACCACCCGCGAGCGCATGTTCAAGCAGCCGCTCGAGGCGATCACCCCGCCCGGCGCACCGACCGCCGCGCGCTGGGCCGCACTGAGCGAGGCACTCGAACCGTTCGCGAAGGATGCGGACGCACGCGGGCAGTCGGACACGTTCCTTCTGGGCGAGCGCGAGACGTATGCAGACGTCGTCGCGGTGGGTTGGTTAGCCTGGGGACGCAGGATCTGGGGTGCGGACACGCAAGAGTGGGCGGAGCTGGAGACGTGGCATGGGGGACGGTGGGGGCGGCTCATGCGTGCATTCAAGAGATGGGAGTACGTGGATACCCCGTCTGCTCCTGACGTTGCAAAGTGCGTATTGTTTCCTCCCTTTTTTTCGGCACGCTGCTGAGCGGACCCTACTTGGCCCTTTTCACGCTATCTAGACTTTGAAGGTCTTGTATGGGGCTGGAGGAACTGCAATTACATTTTTCTTGTTGATTACTGGAACTGCTGTACAGTATCGTAGCTGAGTACTGAGTAGTAGTAGAGGATATCAACGATTTCAAATTTCCGCCTCTATCGCGTGTGGGTCTTCACCCCATCTTATGACCTCCGTCAACAAGTGGGAGCGTGTCCTATGGAGAACACAGCCGTTTCCTGACAACTACGTCCCACCCTCGTTCCTTTCCGCCCTCTCCAAGAATCGTAAATGCCTTTTCCATCGCCCTCCCCAAATGACTGACGCTATGTGTAGCTAATGTTCTCCCCTATAGGTATTGGCCACTTGTGCTCGGCGCATGTGCCATCTCCCAGAACCTCTCCGTCATCTTTATCTTTCTCGCCGTCTTCACTCGGCTACTCGACCACACACTCGACCCGCGTCTGCTAGTCGCGCTTTCTACCGCGGGCTTCATAGGGGGGTGTCTCATCTGGGAGCTGATGGGGCACTTTGAGAGCGACGCCGCCTCTTCCGAACGTCGTACGTGCTTTTCCTCCTCGATACAGCTCAATCCCGTGAACCAATCGTGCTCTGCGTTAGGTGCGCGCACGGTCAAAGCATCCCTGCTCGTCTTCCTCGCGCTCATTGCCCTCGCGCCCATCCTCCGTACTCTCACGGCCCCCACGTCGGCCGACTCGATCTGGGCACTCGCTACGGCCCTCTTCCTGGTGCACGCTGCGCTTGCCGACTACACGTACAACGCCTCCCCGGTCCAGCGCGAGCGGTATGCATTCCTTTCTCCCTCTTTTGGGTTGGCGTTAATTTGGGGGGAAAAGGTTGACGTCGGTGCTGTCCATAAACGCTGCGATTTCGGCCACCGTCGTCCTCGCCTCGCGGCTGCACGACGACCTCGCCGTGTTCGCGCTGATGCTGTTCTCCGTCGAGGCGTTTGCGTTATTTCCTGTCCTTCGGCGTCGTTTGCAAGTGCGTTCCATTCATGTACTGCGGCAGATGTCGAGTTGGGGCTCATGAGGAGCAGTTGGCGCCGGCTCCAGTTCAGGCGCTTGTTACCGGGACGCTTGGGTTGGCCGCACTAGCGGCGCCATTACCCGGGCTTTGTGCGGCCGTGCTGGTGAGCGTTACGTTTGGGGCACCCGCTGTTTTGATTTGGGCACAACAGTACAAACAGTATGATTCTTTTCTTTTTGTTTATGAATTTGGGCATCACTGATATAATTTCTAAGCGAGATCCGTGGCCCTTGGGACGCTGCGACACCACGTGGATTCGAAGGAGATAGTGGGGCCACGTGAACTCATTAGTAGATCTAGTACCGTAAATGGCGTGCGCTATTTCGTCATTTCTGTTCAGAAGACGACTCGGAGGGTACAAATACCTGAAACTGTGCTCTAAAAATGCTGGTCCTCCTTCGCTTCGCTTCTCCCAGAGATGGCCGACGACCGTGCAAGCCACTCAGAAAAGCACAAGGACGACGGTGCCACTACAGAATTAATTATCCAGGCAGACACAGAGAACGTCTTTGAACATGACTCGCTCGATCCGCTTTACGCCGCAAAGGCAAAGATCCTCAACGACGCCCTCCAAGAGATTGGCATGGGAAAATACCAGGTGCGTCTCAACCCTGGCTGCGACGTCTCATTGCCCCGTGCTTAGGCAATCTCAAGTGGTATCTTTTCGTCGTCGCTGGCTTTGGTTGGCTCTCGTGCGTACCACTCGTCTTCCACCATCATAGTAAAGCTTACGGTGATACTTGAACTTGAAAAGCGATAATCTCTGGCCTGTAAATCGTGCCTTCTCTTGTTTTCCATTTGATCGTCATAATGATCTTTGAAGATCGTAACCGGACTCATTTTCACGTCTGTTACCAACGAGTTTGCTTTCAAAGGGCCCTTCCTCAAACTCGGGCAAAACATAGGTTTGCTCGTGGGTGCCGTCTTTTGGGGCGTTGGATCCGACGTCTGGGGACGCAAGTACGCTTCCTTTTTCTCTCAAAATTTAGAGCGCTTATTTCGCCGCCCAAAAAGGTTGTCCTTCAACTTGACTCTCCTTATCACCGGGATATTTGCGGTTGCTGCTGGAGCATCACCAGACTCCATTACGTTATGCTCCCTCGCGGCTGTGTGGAGTATTGGCGTGGGCGGCAATCTTCCCGTGGATTCTGCTGTCTTCTTGGGTATGTCACCCGCATCACCGATATGGACCAGACTAACAGAACTCTTTTTCCAGAATTCATCCCCGCATCACACCAATATCTGTTGACCGTCCTGTCCATTTGGTGGGCTCTGGGGCAACTTCTTGGTAGTCTCGTTGGTCTCTTCCTCCTTCCTCCTTTTCCCCTTCCTCAGTTAAGGCTAGGTTGCGTGGCCACTACTTGCCAACTTTTCCTGTCCGACCACCGTTCCTCCTTCTCCATGTCCGCGCTCTGAGAACCAGGGCTGGCGTTACTTCCTGTACGCGATGGGTGGCCTCATGCTCGTTCTGTTCGTGCTTCGCTTCTTTGTATTCCATCTTTATGAAAGCCCCAAATACCTGATGGGCCGCGGGCGTGACGCGGAGGCGGTGGAGGTTGTGCACAAGGTGGCACGTTATAATGGGAAGTCTAGCAGCCTCACGCTGGACATGCTACGCGACGCCGAGGGGCGGGTTTCCCCGTCTTCTAGGAATGGTGACCCTGAGAAGTCCCAGTCGCCAATAATGGACGCGTCCGCACTAGGTGCCGCACGCAGGACAGTGTCATCATTTGGCTGGGATCACGTGACGCCATTGTTCCGGACGCGAAAGCTGGCATGGTCGACGAGTCTATTGATTATTGTCTGGGGTGCGCTCTTTTTCTTTTTCTTTTTCTTTTTCTTTCGTGTCACCGCGCGTTCAACCTCTTCCCTCAGCTCTCATTGGTCTGGCGTTCCCATTGTGAGGGCTCTCTTCTATTCAACGGGCTCTTCTGACTCGCATCCACGCCCTACTAGGTACAACAGCTTCGTAACGTACTTGTATGTGCTTTCTTTCTCGTTCTCGTTTTCTTTATATTTCTGATTGTCGTTTATAGCTTGGCAACTCGGGGGGCGGACTTTGGAGACGGCTCGACGTATATCACATATCGCAACGTAAGTTCCCAGTTCTCTTCGTCGTGATGCCCTACTTAACATTTTCATTGTCCTACTAGCAAGTCATTCTGAGCGTTATTGGCGTTCCCGGCGCGTTGCTCGCTGGTTGGACGGTCGAGCTTCCATTTCTCGGTCGACGCGGCTCGCTCGCAATCTCCACAAGTTCGTGTAACTGCGACTTCCCGATGCCGTTCTGACGGACAATGTGCAGTCCTGACAGGTGTATTCCTTTTCGCTTCGACGACAGCACGCACTTCCGCAGCCCTCCTCGGTTGGAACTGCGGCTACAGCTTCACGAGCAACATCATGTATGGCGTCCTGTACGCGCTCTCGCCGGAGCTGTTTCCCACCAAAGATCGTGGGACGGGTAACGCGCTTGTTGCGGCAGCCAACCGCGTGTTCGGGATCATGGCTCCTATTATCGCACTCTATGCAAGCCTCACGACATCTGTACCGATTTACATTTCAGGCGCCCTTTTCATCGTTGCGGGCTTCGTCGCGGTGTTGTTGCCGTTCGAACCGCGTGGCAAGGCGTCGCTGTAGACAGGGAAGATCAATGCGGCGCAGTACGTGAATGACACATAGGAGTTCTCGAATTTGCCTCATGGGTCAGGTCGTGGTGATGCGCGACATCTACAGGCTGCGACCCCAAGAGCTCGTATGAATTCAAGATGTTACGTAATTGACACTGTGATGATCTTTGGCCTGATTAGGCGATCGCTAAGATATGCACATTTGGACGACTCGAGCGACTGTGAGCAATTGCGCGGCTAAAAACCGCAGCGTAGGGATAGTCACCCACAAGACTCCCTGCGCTCTTCCCAGACATTCAATAGTGAGAAGCGGTACCCACATCATGACTGCACAAGCAAGTGCGCAGGTGCAAATCCTGGAAATACTCGAGGAGAGTCTCACGCGGAACATTGTCATTGCGCTGGACACAGGCGCAGGAAAGACCCACATCGCAGTTCTGCGCTTGAAATTCAGTGAGAGGTGTTATGGTTCTCACCGAGCGCAGTGGGCGTTGCCCAGTTGTCCCATCTTTTGTCAAGCCTGTGATTTCGAGGCTCAACTCCGAACCGAGTAAGAGACGGCGCTAATGACAGCGTTGCCTCGCTGCCATCCCCTGGACATTGAACGTTGACCACCAAAGCCATGTCCAGAAGTACAAGCTACATCCTCTACGATATTCCGGGAAACGCAACCAAGTACCAAGCATGGTCACAGAACGTATGGAAAACCAGGTGTGTGAATGTTTTAGGCATTCCAGTCCGAGTGTAGATGGACATACACCGGCAGGATTGTCCTCAACTACAAGAACATACCGCACAAGACGGAGTGGGTCGAATTCCCCGACATTGCGGCGCTCGCCCAGCGGATCGGCGCACCACACACCGTCCTACGCCTTGGCGGACAACACCGCTACACCGTGCCCATCCTACGTGACCCAGCGACCGAGCGGAGTCTTGCCGGATCGCTGCAGATCGCGCTCAACCTGGAGCGCATGTACCCAGACGCGCCAACGCTCTTCCCGCGCGGCACGGAGGATGCGATCATAGCCTTCGATGCCCAGTTCGCTCACAGCATCGCCGGCATGCTGGCCCCGCTGCTCCTCCTGCGAATCTGGGCGCAGCTGAATGAAGGGAGCAAGCCCTACTTCCGCACCGCCGGGGAGCGCATGTTCGGGCAGCCGCTCGAGGCGATCACCCCGCCCGGCGCCCCCACCGCGGCGCGCTGGGCCGCGCTGCGTGATGCACTCGAGCCGTTTGCGAAGGACGCGGATGCACGTGGGCAGTCGGACACGTTCCTGTTGGGTGAGCGTGAGACGTACGCGGACGTCGTCGCGGCGTGTTGGTTGGCCGTCGGACGCAGGATCTGGGGTGCGGACACACAAGAGTGGACGGAGCTGGAGACGTGGCATGGGGGACGGTGGGGGCGGCTGACGCGTGCATTCAAGAGATGGGAGTACGTGGATACCCCGTCTGCTCCTGACATTGCAAGGTGCGCTCTCTTGTTTTTCTTCCTTGTTTTCGGCATGGTGCTGAGTGGACCTTACTTGGTCCTTCACACTATCCAGAATCTGAAGGTCTTGCTTTAGGAGGCTGGAGAAATTGCAATTACGCTTTGCTTGTAACCTGGAATATCGCCCGGAGAGTACATTCCGAGGACACTGTACTGTACTAAGAGTGTTTGGACCTAAGTGAGCACGTGCGTCGCGGTGTGTATGCAAAGCCCGAGGATTTCCAGAGGAATCCGCGTAAGCCAGGCAAGTATCGTATGTACTGTACTGTAGATAAGACCGAAGCAGAAGAGATTGAAACCGTGTCATCCGCGATCAAACGGGCCGTGGGGCCTGTCAGGTTCGATTGATGTGACGCGTGAGGTGAAGGTTTCGCCGCTATACCGTCGAAGCCACCCCGGTTAGAGATGGCCCCTCAGAAGACGAGTTCTCTGTTTCCAGGTATCACAAAAGATACTCAATGCCTCAATCTGGAGATATCATTATCGATTTGGACCACCCGAACTTCCGTCCTCGGCAACAAAAATCGCTAGGACCTATTACAGGGGAGCCCATTGACAGACTCACTCGGAGGGCATAAAAACCCGAAACTGTGACCTAAAAATGCTGGTCCTCATTCGCTTCGCTTCTCCCAGAGATGGCCGACAACCGTGCAAGCCACTCAGAAAAGCACAAGGACGACGGTATCACTACGGAATTAATTATTCAGGCGGGAACAGAGGATGTCTTTGATGACTCGCTCGATCCACTTTACGCCGCAAAGGCAAAGATCCTCAACGACGCCCTCCAAGAGATTGGCATGGGAAAATACCAGGTGTGTCTCGGCCCTGGCTGCGATGTCTCTTTGCCCCGTGCTCAAGCAATCTCATCCCTCAAGTGGTATCTTTTCATCGTCACGGGCTTTGGTTGGCTCTCGTGCGTACCACTCGTCTTCCACTATAGTAAAGCCTTTCAATGACACTTGAGCTTGAACAGCGATAATCTCTGGCCCGTAAGTCGTACCCGTACATTCTCTTTTTTTCCATCTGATGGGTATTTGAAGATCGTAACCGTACTCATTCTCACGTCTGTTACCAACGAGTTTGCTTTTCAAGGCCCCTTCCTCAAACTCGGGCAGCACATAGGTTTGCTCGTGGGTTGCGTCTTCTGGGGCGTTGGATCCGACGTCTGGGGGCGCAAGTACGCTTCCTTTTTTCTCTCAAAACTTAGAGCGCTTATTTCGCCGCCCAAAAAGGTTGTCCTTCAACTTGACTCTTCTTATCACTGGCATATTTGCGGTTGCTGCTGGGGCGTCACCAGACGCTATCACGTTATGCTCCCTCGTAACTGTGTGGAGTATTGGCGTGGGCGGCAATCTTCCCGTGGATTCTGCTGTCTTCTTGGGTATGTCACCCGCATCACCGATATGGACCAGACTAACAGGACTCTTTTCCAGAATTCATCCCCGCATCACATCAATATTTGTTGACCGTCCTGTCCATTTGGTGGGCTTTCGGGCAACTTCTTGGTAGTCTCGTTGGTCTTTTCCTCTTTCCTCCTCTTCCCCTTCCTCAGTTGAGACTAGGTTGCGTGGCCACTACTTGCCAACTTTTCCTGTCCAACAACCGCCCCCCCCTCTTCATGCCCGCGCTCTGAGAACCAGGGCTGGCGTTACTTCCTGTACGCGATGGGTGGCCTCATGCTCGTTCTGTTCGTGCTTCGCTTCTTTGTATTCCATCTTTATGAAAGCCCCAAATACCTGATGGGCCGTGGGCGTGACGCGGAGGCGGTGGAGGTTGTGCACAAGGTGGCAGGTTATAATGGGAAATCTAGCAGCCTCACGCTGGACATGCTACGCGACGCCGAGGGGCGGTTTTCCCCGTCCTCTGGGAATGGTGACCCTGAGAAGACCAAGTTGCCAATAATAGACGCATCTGCACTAGGCGCGGCACGCAGGACACTGAAATCATTTGGGTGGGATCACGTGACGCCATTGTTTCAAACACGAAAGCTGGCATGGTCGACGAGTCTATTGATTATTGTTTGGGGTGCGCTCTGTTTCCCTTTTCTTTCGTGTTCTCGGACGCTTAACCGTCTTCTCTCAGCTCTCATTGGTCTGGCGTTCCCATTGTGAGGGCTCTATTCTCTCTATTCAACGGTCTTTTGACTCTTACCCATGCCCTGCTAGATACAGCAGTTTCTTAACGTACTTGTATGTGCCTTCTTCCTCGTTTTCTTTGTATTTCTGATTGTCGTTTATAGCTTGGCAACTCGGGGGGCGGACTTTGGAGACGGCTCGACGTATATCACATATCGTAACGTAAGATCCCAGTTCTCTTCGTCGTGATGACATTTTCATTATCCTACTAGCAAGTCATTCTGAGTGTCGTTGGCGTTCCCGGCGCGTTGCTCGCTGGTTGGACTGTCGAGCTTCCATTTCTCGGTAGACGCGGCTCGCTCGCAATCTCCACAGGTTTGTGTACCCGACTTCCTGATACTGATACCATTCTGACGACCAATGTGCAGTCCTGACAGGCGTGTTCCTTTTGGCTTCGACTACAGCACGCTCTTCCGCAGCCCTCCTCGGTTGGAACTGCGGCTACACCTTCACGAGCAACATCATGTATGGCGTCCTGTACGCGCTCTCGCCGGAGCTGTTTCCTACCAAAGATCGTGGGACGGGTAACGCGCTTGTTGCGGCGGCCAACCGCGTGTTCGGAGTCATGGCCCCTATTATCGCACTTTATGCAGACCTCACAACATCTGTACCGATTTACATTTCAGGCGTCCTGTTCATCGTGGCAGGCTTCATCGCGGTGTTGTTGCCATTCGAACCGCGTGGCAAGGCGTCGTTGTAGACAGGGAAGAACGCTGCGGCGCAGTACGTGAATGACACATAGGAGTTCTCGAAATTGCCTCATGGGTCAGTTGTGGTGAAGCGCAGTATCTACAAGCTGCGGCCACAACTGATGCACTGATGATCGATGGCTGCGACGCACTCTTATTCTTGCTACCGAATTCAGATATTATGTAATTAACACTAGGCCCGATTAGGCAATCGCTAAGATATGCACATCTGGAACTCGAGCGACCATGGACAGTTGCACGGTTAAAAGCCGCAGCGTAGGATGCAGATAGTCACCCACAAGACTCCCTGCACTCATCTCAAACATTCAATAGTGAATAACTCAAGTGAAAGTATCCATATCATGACAGAGAACGCGACTGCACAGACCCTGGCCACGCGAGGGTATCAGCAGGAAATGCTCGAGGAGAGTCTCAGGCGGAACATTGTCATCGCGCTTGACACAGGAGCGGGAAAAACCCACATCGCAGTTCTGCGCCTGAAACTCGAAGCAGAGCGTGAATCGCGCAAGGCGCGTTGCTCTCGTCGTCGTACCGCAGCTTTGCTCATGCGATAATTGTCCTCCTTAGGTCTCGTGGTTCCTCGTGCCGACCGTTGCGCTTGCACAGCAGCAGCAGGCTGTCATCGAGAGTCACATTCCCGTACCCGTTGGACTCATCTCGGGCGCAAACGAGCCAGACCAATGGAAAGACCCCGCGCTTTGGCGCGGCGTCCTCGTCGACTACCGCATCATCGTCAGCACGCCTGATGTCCTCCTCAACGCGCTCCGACATGGCTACATCCACCTCGGCCGCGACATTGGCTTTCTCGTCTTTGACGAGGCACACCACGCCGCGGATCGCCACTCATATAACCTCATTATGCGTGAGTTTTATGCCGGGCTTCCACCCCGTGGCGGCGCGGAAAGTGCCGACGCAGGCGTGCGCCCTATGATCCTCGGCCTCACTGCGAGTCCGATCTTTGGCGGAGATGCGAGATGTCTCTCCGGTGAGCAAATAGATTGCAGACGGTTGGCGCGATCTGAATATATATCGCCCGTGTTTCGTCGACAGGCAGATCGAGCGCAACTTGGACGCGACCGTCTGCGCTCCGCTCCGGTTCCGCTCCGAGCTCGAGGGCTTCGTGCACCGCCCCCAATTCAAGCATGTCATCTACGGACGCCGAGCCATGGTACCCTATCGTCGGCCACGCTGCCATCCACTAGCCTGCAATCGCTCAAAGACGTCGTCGCCTCCCTCAAAATCGAGGAAGACCCCTGGGTGATCGACAGGCGCGCCGCGCTCCGGCGCCTCGAGCCGGGTCCCGACCGCACTCGTATCGACCAGCGCCTGTCAAGGGCGATTGACAAACATGACACGTTCGCACACAAGGGCCTGCGCGATTTTGAGCGCGCCGCGGAGGAGATATGTTCGTACCTAGGCGCGTGGGCAGCAGACTGGTACATCCAGCAGGTGTGCGAACAGGCCATGCGCGCAGGAGAACTCTTTCCCGAGTTCTCTTTCTCGTCGAGCGAGACCGAACGCAACTACCTGCTCAAGAACCTCGCGCGTATCGAGATCGCGCCCGTGCCCGAGGGCGAAGAAGATGGTCCCGCCGACGTCATGCGACGCACCTCGGACAAGGTCGACAAGCTCATCGGCAAACTCCTCGAAGAGAGGCCCATATTTGAAGACCAACACCATATGGAATACCGCGG
>JAKELH010000610.1:0-44214 GCA_021525015.1 Lactarius pseudohatsudake | reverse complement strand
CCCCGAATGTCCACTTCTGACATCTGGGCCAGGGTTCATCGCTCGTCGCGCGTTCGCAGTAAATCCTTCACTGAGACCTATCAAGCGTTAAGTTACCGAAAGTTGAAAAGTCAAGGAGAATGGCCTACTGTCTTCATATCGACCCCTTTCAATCGACTCCGCAAAAAGTTTCTCTGTCCACTCCTCATCAGGCTCTGATACGGCCGCATGCCAGCGATACAACAAATTGAATTCGATGGACACAACGTTGCCCTCTCCACGCGGGGAGACCTCATGATCAATGTCACGCGTACTCTACAAGCGTCTTTCAGAAAATGGGCGAAGAGATTTTTATTCTAGCTCACCATCAAGGGGTCTAGGCGCCAAGAAGACCCATCCCGCACCAAACCGAGAATAGAGCCAACGTAATCGCGCAAAATGATCTGCATGAAGTAACCCGTGTTGACCAGGCGGGCCCTTTGAAAAATCTCCTCGTCTTGGTCGGCGAGGGTAACAGGATCGCAGTGCCGTATATCTTTGAAGGTTCCGCGTTCGTTGATGTTGAGGATCTTTTCTGCAACGTACTTCGAGACCAATGAGGCAAGTGCGCGATGAATAGTATGTATAAGGTAGACTTACGTTGTGATTGCGGCTGAGGAGGACCAGAAGCGCGCAAACCGCGGGCGGCATGTAGATCAAACGGCCGTCCGAAAATACATCGTCCCATAGCCTGCCAGTACCATCCCTTCGGCGTACTTTGTTAACTTCTTCTTGCGAGTTGCCATACAGCGGACTGAGATCCAAATAGCTGCTCGCATTGTTTCGCGTCCAGCCCTTCACGCTAAAGTCCGTGTTGAAGATGTTGTGTATGATAATTTCTGCAAAGGCAAAGAACAGCGAGGAGATTCCACCAGGTGTTCCTTGAACTCGCCCCGCTTAAGCAGTTTATCGAATACCAGATCCGCAGATGGTAAGGAAGCCGGGGGTAGGGAGCGTAGTGAAGGAACAGAGCGGGCATAAGGGGAACCTGCCTTTCCCATAGAGGGTATGAGTGGATTATAGTCTGATCCATCAGCGGGGCGGTAAGCATAGTTCACAGGTTTTGTGCGATAGGCGTCGGTGGGGTCACGGGAGGTATTGACGGACACAGGTCGACTCCCATCAACCGGTACCTGTTGATTTGGGGCAGGAAGGGCAAGATATCCACTAGGGGGGTGGGGCAAGTCCTTGTACACTAGATGGCCGCCTTGTGAATATAATATATTCAAATGCCCGAGGTAAGCTCACATATTCCAATGACGTATTGCTGCAGCTTCAAGCTGAATTCCGGAGATTCGCCGCTTAATCTGGCCATCAATGTCAAGAGTTTTTCAAGCTAACACGAGAATTGTGTCACGTGGTGTACCAGTCAACGAATTGAGAACACATACGAGCAACTTGCGATCATCTATGGTACCGCCGAGATTGGCGGCAGCATCGATGTACGCAGGCTGGCAAAGAGGTGAGTCCCACGTGGTGTCATAGAGCAATGTAACAAGCACGCACAAGATCGGAAAGCGAAAACGCCGGGCCATGGTCGACGACATTCCTGATGTCAGTGAGAGACCGAGACAACAAGGAGGGGACCGGGCGTGCGCCGTAAGTATGCAGCGGAGCGCTGGAAGCAGCGATATACTGGGCAGCAGTTTGCAAGCCGTCGACGGCGCGATCGACCTGATCACGAAGAGACATAACGGAGTGAGTATGTGTGTGTGTGTGGGATTGGAGAACAGTGTCACATCATAGACGAGAAGCCAGTGATATTTATATCAGAGCGATGCAAGACGAGAAGGGCGGCCAAGAAAGAAGGCACCCAGATCTTCGTCACGGAATATTAAGTCACACAGTCACGATACCCTTGTGCCAGCCACCGGAGCATAGCATCGACCGTGGGTGGTCATGACTAATTTCAATTTCCCATAGCCGGGCGCTGACAGCGCTGATCTATGACCACCATAGCCAGCCCGTTCTGCTCGCGTTTCTATCCACGAAAATTGCCAAGGTCTGCTGAACATGAGAGGGCCATACGGAAACCGCCCCCCCAAATGGCCATGATTTTTGACTCAACTGTTGCTTATATGATGGATGTAGCCATAGCCCGGGCGCTACGCCCACACGCATTTGTCAACTCAGGATGATGAGACCCGGCGTTATTATCTCGTTTCGTGCACCAAGAGGCCCCTGGCTTTGTCTAGCATACCGGTATTTTTGATCCCGTTCTACAGAGTACGTTACCCTTCCGTCCGAGGTTCCGTGTACAGTAGTCTAGGTGAAGTCAATACAGTCACATTGGCCGTCTAGATTTGGGCACTGGCTTAGAGGCCGACCGACATCAGTACGGAATCCCCCATCACACTGCATGTTACACTAACTTATGCCACAATCAACATTGGAGCAGACGCTGTGTTGTTACCGACTTGGCCTAGGAAGCGGTACTCAACGACGATCATATCCCACAATCGACATCGCCGTCATTGGCACCATTGCAGTGCCCTCGGTAAACTTATACTTACAGTAGCTCGTCTTGCGCTTACTGTAAGAAACCAATTACGAGTTGGGGAACTGCCAATGTCGCCCTCCCAAACACCGCCAAGACTTAGTTGCAGTGTGCCATAATGAAATGACTTGTGCCTTACAGTACTGTAGGTGCGACGACAAATAAATCGACGTCGCAGCCCCTTTTCTTTCGCAGTCCATTGATTTTTGGGGCGGCACGCTTGGTGGCACGCGGAGTCAGTGCGTATTCCGAAGACAGGTCCCTCAGAAGCTGCCACATGAAGCTGCCATGCCGAAAAAACCGTTGCCGACAATCAGAAGCCAGACAATAATATACACAGCCAGTGATCTAGTGATCGATCCACACGGGTCAGCACCGAACCGATCTATTTTCCCAGTAATGTAATACTGCAACGATTGGTCCAATTACAGTGCAAACACCTTGTGATCAACAAGTTAACAAAGCACTAAATATAGAGCGTTCTAAGTACTTCACAGAATGCATAATTGCTGCAACATCTCTCACGCACAAGGCAGGTCCATTCCATACAATGTCCCAGTACAGAACTGCGCTGTGAAAGGCCAATAATATGAAAAAATAGCATCAGCGGACAAGAGAGGCGCACACGTCCGGCGGTACGGTGGAACTCTAAATGAGGACGACTCGATCCGACAATGCGAAAAATGTACCTATAAGAGAAAGAAAAACGTGGATAAATATGTGTAGAACAGAGCGTCAGAACTGCGGAGCTGGCACCCTCCAAAAAAAAACAAAAAAGGTGAGAACGTATGAAAGCGGAATGTGATGCTCAGACTCGGTATCTGTTGTTTTAAAAGGATGAGTGGGTCTCTCTGATCATCTATCGTTCCAAAAGTCCTGCAGACGGCCATCTTCGTTCGTCATCCTGCGAAAAGCATCTCGAACCCGCAGTCCCATCAGCCTCCGGCAGTTCACCAATTGAGACTGCTTTGCGTCAGAATTGGTGCAGAAATAGCACCCGTCACCACAGGCGCTCTACGCTCGCGCACACCGTCCGGGCTGGTGCGATAACTGTACTCCACCTGCGACGCATCGTGCTGAGGTTGTGCTACTGGCACGGCCGTCTGCTGCACCGCCTGTTGGCCCCGCAGACTATCCTCTGCAAAGTAGAAGCTCCGCCTACGTTGCCCGCCCACACTGTCCTGGTCAAAGTCGCGGCCTGTGCGATCCGGGTATGGGGCATTCGGCGCATTGGGATCGGACAACCTGCGGTGACTCAAATCGCGACTCCGTTTGACACTGCGGTAGATGAGCACCCCGAGGACGACAAGTGCGAGGCCGCCAAGGGCGCTGGCGACGCCAATTATTGCGTCCGTTCGTGATTTATTCCCGCTCGAGTTGACAGAACTGGTGGTCCCCGTCCCCGGTACCGCATTTGGGTCCTGTACTGAGGTGAGCGAGTACGCTGGATTGACATGAGAGGCGAGGGTCTTGTACGGTTCTCCGAGGCTTGTGTAAAACGGCGATGAAATCACCTTGATTTGGTTTGCAAGTACAGGAACTTGACTCGACGGGATGTACAGAAGGAAAGTCGTCTGCAGCATGTCAACATCCGCAGGACCGCTGTACGTGGCAGGTAGGAAGACCTGCAATGCAAATGTCTTGACCTGTTCGGAGGGTAGACCGAGCGCAGACTGAATTATTGTTGGTAGCCAAAGGAAAAGTTGCCCCTGAGACTGGGTATTCTGGGCAACGAATGACCAGGACAAGAACTGGTCAAAGAGGATGCTGACAAGACTAAAGCCGGACAAACTGTTGGGATCAACCTGGGTAGGGGGGTATATGCGCGCAGGGAGATTCGATGGAAGGAGGACCGGTGTTGTTGTTGAAGGCAGGTTTGACGCCGAAACGATGGTCAACGTTGGGGGCACGGCATCGGGGTCACTCAGTGTGACCGGCGACGAGCTTGGAACGGGTGTACCTAACAGCGAAGCCTGTGTGACGTAGGACAGTTGGCTCTGCGGGGGCGGCGTGAACGACGGGAGAGATGGGCCACTGGTGAGGGTCGACGACAAACTAGTTGTCGAAGAAACGGTATCATTGGTCGAGGGGAACGCTATCACAGGAGGTGAAGACGGGCTATCCAGGAGTCAGCAACTAGTTAACACGAAAACGCTCATTCGAACTCACCTAGTCCCATTGCCCGATCCAGACATAGAACTACTGACAGTCCCACTCCATGAGGTGGGGATACCACTTGGGAAACTGGTAGTAAGGCTACTATCACTCTGGCCACTCGACGAAGGCTGGCTCTGAGTTCCAGGAGGAGACGAAGGGACGGCCGTACCAGAGTCGGATGTAGTGGTAGTGGTAGAGCCACACAAACCTAGGGGCCCACATGACTCAGGAGGCGTGATAGTAAATACGGACGAGCCCGTCGGAAGAGCAGGCGGTGAAAAGGAGTTGGAGAGTGATGAACCCGGAGGCGAGGAAGAAGAATCTGTGGGCTGAGGCGACGGCTGTGGAGTTGTCGCCGAGCTTGGCAAGGACGTACAAAGTCCAAGATCGATACCAAGTGAACCACAAGGTTCCACCGGCTGGTATGGAGTCGACGTTGGGGATGGCGCAGACTGAGACGACGAGTTTGGAGGGTTTGCCGATGGGCTTGTTTGGGGCGTCGAGGTTAACGGTGGGGTGCTAGCAGGGGGGCTCGAGTTAGATGTACACAGACCAAGGAGCTGGCCAACGGATCCACAAGGATCAACCGGTGGAGAAGAGGATGGTGTAGGTGCAGGTGACTCCGGGTTAGTAGTGGGCGGAGATGAAGATGAGTTGGGGTCCGGAGTGATAGACGGTAGAGTGACAGACGGTAGAGTGATAGACGGTAGAGTGATTGACGGAGGCGGCTCGGACGTGGGCGACGGACTCGATGCGCTGGACGAACTAGACGAAGGAAGCACACATTCCCCATTAATCACCAGTCCCAGTGGACAGTCCGGTGCCGGTGTCGGTGTCGGTGCCAGTGTCGGTGTCGGTGTCGGTGTCGGTGTCGGTGTATCCGGCGAGGAAGTAGGGCTGGAAGATGTAGACGTGGTCAGACTGGTTGGAGGGTCTGTAGGTGGTGATGACAAAGAGTCGGTTGTCTGAGACGACGCTGAAGAAGAAGACACCGATAGGACACAGTTGCCAAAAAGGTCCAAACCTAGTAGGCAAGAGGAGTCGTCAGGGGAAGGTGGGGATGATGACAGGGGCGACGAAGAGGTCCCAGAGCTAGTCGTCGAAGGCGTGGATGTAGAGGCATCGGGAGAAGGTGGGGGAGGGGTTGTAGAGGGCGTATCCGAGGATGGGGTAGTCGTCGTGGAATAGCTGGTCGATGGCGGGTCAGTATTTGCGGGGTCAGTGGTGGGGGGAGATGTCGTGTCCGACGAGGTCGTAGACGTGGAACTTGGGCCTGGAAAAGATTAGACAAGAAAAGAAAGGAGATGGCGGTGTGCCTACCTGGAGTGGAGGACCCAGTATTACCCAAGAGATCACCAACACCACCAATTATATCACCCAAAGCACCGGGGATGTCGAGCTGGCGATGGAGCTTCTTCTTGAATGCGAGGGAACGGCGAGCGTGAGCGGGAGAGGGGCCATGCGCATGAACGGAAAGGAACAAGAGAAAAAAGGTGAAAAAAAAGACCAAGGGCAACCGATACTTGAGAGACATGTTCAGGAATCGGGAAGGAGAAAGCGGGTGTGGCAGAGAGGAGAAGGGGGGAGAAGTAACGTAAAGGAGTGTGGAAGCACGAGCAGTGCAAATGAAGGGAAAAAGAGGGACTCAGAGTCGAGCAACGAGACGACTTGGGAGCGGTCAACGGTGACGAAGGGTAATGAGACGGCCGGCCGAAGCAACGGGTACACTGGACAACGGCCGCAACTCCCGTTCTATTTTCCCATCAGAACCCGGATTATATTGATTTCTCGGCTAACATGATCATCTCTCGTCCCAGTTCTTATACCCTCGTCACTCGATCTATGATATCATGCCATCATGTATCATGGCTCATACTTGGCATGTCGCGTGCACCATACAAAATCAGTTTCGAGTACAACAAGGCACCACCCAACCAACCCGACTAGATAAACCCAATCTGCCCACCACCAATGTTGATCATCCTCAACAGTCAACAACTATATTCACACGCACCTTGTTGGCAACATCGAGTGCGTCGTGGTCCGATGTCAACCGTACATAGGCCTTCTTCTTGCCATCAGGTCTGTACGGCAATAATGCGTTTGCATCAGCGCAGCATTTCAACCCAATTTCCTAATTTACCCACCGTATCAACGTGTTCACCTTCGCGGCTTGAACCTCCCACAGTTTTTTCACTGCGTCCTTGATCTGGCGTTTATTCGCCTTGATATCAACGAGAAACACGAGTGTATTGTGTTCCTCGATCTTCTTCATCGCAGACTCAGTATTCAGAGGGCTGCCAGTTAGCAGTAAAATAAGCGAGACGAATGGAGGTGCACTCGGGATACGCACGAAACGATGGTGCGAAATTGATCCATGCGAGGCGCGTGAGGTACACTCTTGCGCTGATACTTGGGATCCCGTGGTAGACGCAGAGTTTTTGGTCGGTGGAATGACACACTCGTGCGCTTCTTGCGGGAAGAGTGCGAGTGCACACCCTGCAGCGCGGCTTTCTTCGCTGTCTTGGCCTTGGTCTCCGGTTTCGAAACTATTCAATCACCGCTCAGTTTCGACCTACCAGGGACTACAGATGAAAAGGAAGTGTACTCTTAGCAGCGGCAGCCTTGCCCTTCGTGCTCTTTGTGGAGGCCATTTTGAATCTATTGAAAGATCAAGGGGTGAGGTTAGATGTGAGGCTTACAATGAATAAGACAGTAAGATGTCGTTGATTATCCAAGGCAACTACTAGAAATGAACCGCACTGGTCATTGGCGCAGAACAGGACAGCTTCATGCAGATTCCTGCGCTGCCATCCACACTCCCACCATCCCATCCACCACCTGACGCCCTAGCTGCAGAAACACATCCCCCATCTTCTCCAGAAAAAGCAAGCGCAGATGAAAAGTACATTATGCTTACCTTAAGGTTCTTCCCAAGGTTCTTCCCGTCTAGATGGTTGTGTCCTTTGCGACGAGAGCAGGGATAAGGTTTGTGGCGCGAGTTGCCGAATTTGGCTGTTTTGGCTGTGATTGACCCAGTTGCAGTTTCCCGTAACAGTAACTTACAGAACGTACATCTGCGTCTGCGGTGCCCAGCTGTACTGTAATCCTATGGGGTCAACGGACGTGCGCAACGTGAAATCGACGTTGCGCGATGCGCTTTTTTGGCTGTTACCGGACCGGTGATGTTGTTGTTCTATTGGGATACTACCTTGACTACTACAGTCGATCCTCCCAGTATCCTCCCGACACTCTCCTTCCTATTAGCCCCCGGGCCGCCCGTACAACGGCGAGTTCCCTACTGCCTTTCTGGAATATCATTATGACTTGCCCATTGTTGAAGGTGATTGGACGTGAAGTCGTGCCATGCCAGCTTGTTTTGCCCCTTCTATGGTCCGTGGCTTCAGAGCACTAATTCCTTTTTAGAAATATCGGGGAACATGGACTGACTCCAGTCCTTTACAGTAGCTTCAGTCGCTCTCGTGTGTGTAGGGGTTCTACGATGAAATGCCGGGCACTCTCCTCGGGGTGTCCACATACCGGGCACTTTGCGCTGTCTGCTTTCTTCAAACTGTACACAGTACAGTACATTGCTTGGTATACTGTATTGGTTGCTCGCTTGGCTGTACTATCAGCGGGATGTGACGCGTGACCAAGCGCGTGACCAGGTGACCATTCATAGCAAGATTCGTAGCTGGAAAAAAATCGGTTCACATCTGTCTCCAAGTCTGTCTCAGAGAGTTTGGGGTTGCTGCATTAGCTTTTGAAATTGCGTGTGTCGTTCACAGCATGACATACATGACCGTGCACTGCGAGAACTCAAAAAGTTTAACAAAGCTTGACTTTTATTGTACGAGTGCCATAATGATCAAGGGTGCCCTCAAGAATTGTGGACAAGTAAGTTGCGTGAGAAAGATACAAATTGCATGCAGGATTCTGTGGATCTAGCGGACAGTACAAGAAACTCCAGCCTGAGATCGGAGATAGACGAATTTCTACCTATACTGTAGGCTTCGTGAAATGTACGTGACGTGCGTGACCATGTGGCAATGCAGATCACGCGGCCTGTGACACGATTAAGCGCCGAAATTCTGCGAAACTCGCGTTCCCGAGGCGCGCCTGCCTGCGTCCTTGCCATCAACATTAACGATCAAAGTAAGATGCAAGATCCCAATGGCTGGTACGGCCGACAGCGGTCAAATGCTGGACATCATCTGTACCCTATGCAGGAACCAGCTTCTGGTGCATCTGCTCGAGCCCCGGATACTGTTCATGGTGCGCAGGCGCTGCCGGCAGTGTACCGTGACCCTTTCACATCTGCCACCTCAACAACACATGGTGAAGCCTCCAGCTCTGGTCTCAGCCTAATTTATTAATTTTCGTTTCAGTGACCCGTCACCCCGCCCATCCGCCTGCTGGCGCATCTACCCCCTGTGTGCAGCCCCGCTATTACGGTACTAATAACTATCAATACCCCTCACAGAATCCTCCCCCATACACGGAATATGCGACTGAGTTGAATCGTCCACAATCCTCACAGCATATAGAGGGAAATTCCGGTTACTGGACCGGCGCTAGAGATGACACGTTGAGGTACATCGGGGCTCAGTCTAGCAGGTATGTAGTTTCCCTTATAGCCCAAATGGATGACTATATGCGCCCATTATCTAGCAACTATCCAGAGTTTAACCATCATGGCCAATATGCGTCTTACCATACCTATCCGTCCTATCCCACCAACGTACTTGCGCAGTCCGTCTTTCCTCAGACAATGCACCCCTTTCCATATTCAACGCCACCGCCTCCGGGCATACACTCCTCCTCCTCCTCTCTCGCATTTGCCCTTGACGAGCGCGCGATTCCTCAAAAGAAGCAATACCCTCAACAAGAGTCAACGGGCCTATTGAGCAACTATCTGGACAAGTCCAGTCGTGAGCTGGAACGTGCGCAGGCGGCGAAATATACAAACCCATCTAGCCCCTCGCGGCCGGATAGGAGCTTCAGCATACCACGATATGCCAGTCCCGATCCCCTTGAACTTCCACCCAGCAGCCAATCTGTGACGCCACAGAAGCGCAAATCAATAGAATTCCTCCAGTCCCCCTCTGTCAAGCGGGTTCAGGCACTGCACAGAATGCCATCTTCTTCGCCGCTCTCCAATCCTCCAACTACGCCCGCTTCTTCGTCCCAAGGCTCATTCTCTTCGCAAGGAACTCCTTCATCTTCACATGTTACACCTCGATCCGTGCCTTCACACACGCCTAAGATGCGAGCGTATGTCGAGCTACCCCCTGCGCCTAGGTACTTTTCGTCGCAAAAGTCTTCTCAGCCCGAAAAGAAGTCAAAAGTCAAAACGTCGCATGTGCATCAGGGGGGCAAACACAAGACAGAAACTGACGACGAGGACGACCTTGGGGGATTTGGGCCAGAGGAAGACCATCCTCACCAACCGGGAAAGACGAGTCTCAGTATGACTGATGCCGGAAGATCTTCTGCGAAGCGTACTGGGGACCGGGACGACCGAGGTGATACTTGTTTCCATTCAAGCTTCTGATCCTCTGACGACGTCACGCATACAGTGCCCCTAGAGAAGCTAGTCACATTTCTCGAAGACGTTTTTGAGGCTGAGGACACACTTCCCGCGGATGCAGACCCAGAATCTCTCTCAATTGAGTTCTTTTCACCTCTTACTGTCGAAGCCTCCCGACCGCAGCTGCACCCGAATCTTATCCGCAAGCTCTCCAAGCTCATATCCCAGGTCGCTCGTCCCGTGAAGCGTCTTCGTACCTCGACTGCCACTAAGCAAGCCCTCCGAAGTCCGGCTCCCTGCAGCATCGCGGACATTGAAACATCAACGCTTTCCCGAATCCTAAAGATCCTTGAACGGAGTGTGCGCGCCGGTGAGGACCTCGATCCGTTCAAAGCCGATAGACCCGCCGAGACTCGTTCTCTTGCATCGCCCGGTAAGAAGGGAAAGGTCTCGAAGAAGCTTGGGGCCCATCGGCGATCACAAACCCCGGTCGGAGACAACGAACCCCGACTCGGCGCTGATATAGGTGTCGCTGAGCCTACTGCGGTCATTGATGCGGGTCTTGATACACTTGCGCACATTCTTGAAGTTGCGCGGGATAGTATCCTTGCTGCAGACTGTTGTATCGCGTTGCTTGGTGCAGACCGTTTGTCAAAGCAGGTCTATTCCGAAGAACTCATCACAGCTTGCCTCAGTGCTGTCAAAAATCAGCTTGAGCGAATTGTGTACCCATTTGTCGAGGGCTCCGATACTTCTGCGTTACTGCAGCACGTGTCCAAGCATGAAAAAAAACACAAGGCTCAAATTGCAGAAGTATTCCAGGTGTTGACTTCTGTTCTTCCGAGAATCAACAATTTATTCTGCGCGGACACTGTCGCTATGTCAGACTCTATCATTATTCAAGGGGTTTTCATCGCGATCGGCCCGTTCTTCGTCACCGAGGTTGGCACCTTTGACGGAAAAGGGAAGAAAGAGAGTTTTGTATTGAACACCCTCGGCCAAACGGCTATGCGCGGCCTTAGACTAGAGGCTCTATCACTCATCCGGAGCGTAAGCCGCTTAGTTCTGTGTTTATTTGGTTGTTCAAAAGTGTCCTGCAGATATTTGCAAATCATGAAGATCAACGGTCGTGGATCATCGAAGAGATTCTCAGCTCCTTGATCAGGCTTTCTGACACCAAGCAAAAGGCGGGACAGTTTCGGTACGTATGGGCAGTCCAGAGTTTTATCATCTTATGACCGGTCTTAGACTTCGAGACGGGAGGTCAATACGGACTGTCTCTGCACTACTTCTCCAGCTCGTTCAGACTTCTGCGCACGGCGTGCGAGTCGAGGCAAAGCGGCTTTCCAAAGCGCGGCAACAGGCACTTGCCCTGCGGCGACAAGAGAGCATGGCAGAGGTACCGTCGGACAAGCCCGCAAACCCTTTTCTGGACGAGAAGGATGAAGAGGTACTTTCGTCGAGACCACGAACTACGTTATGCGTGAACTTTTTCGCAGGAAATTCAACTTTACATGTCCGGACTTGAGTCCGCGACCAAAGCCGCGAAGACTATCGTCCTCTTTCTCACGCAGAGATCCGGCAAGGCCAAAGCGACAAAGAATTCAAATGAGGCTGAGTACCGAGCAATCTTTGATAATCTCGTATCCGATCTCCTCGTTGTCCTCTTCTGGCCAGAGTGGCCGGCTGCAAGTCTTCTTCTGGGTATAATATGCAAGTTTATGGTAAGTATTGTATCCTTGCTTATACCTGGATACTCATGCGTGCTTCTTGGGCAGGTCTCCTCTCTTGACGACGTTAAGTCGTCAAGCCAAACTGACAACAATGCTGCGAAGACAATTGCATTAGATCATCTAGGCGTGATCGCTGCGCGAATACGTTCGAGCATGTTGAAAGCAACAGGCGCTGATGGAAATGGCTCTCTCGGCTTGAGACCCCTTGATGAAGTGCATCTATCTTAGGTCACTGCGTCTGTCTGTCTGCTTATCTTAATGTAGGTTTTGTCTCGCACAACCGTCAAACATCTGGAGCGGCTAGCAACTGCGCACCAGGATCTAGCAACGCATTTGTCGAAGCGGTCTGCGGCAGATCAGGCTTATGAGGTGAGCATATGACGCAACCCTCCTTTGACACGGATTAACAGTAGCATAGAGCGCGCGTGAGCTAACGGCTGTCACCTGGGGCCAAGAACTTGCCATTGCCCTGAGGCAGTGTAATACTTCGCTTCGCTACTGCGATGACCCCGATTCTAGTGAGGCCAAGCAGTCCTCCCTACACCCGTTTGGACGCAGGGTCAAGTCAGCCCTACGCGACGTATGGAAGGAAGCAGCGACAGACGTCTTCGATATAGGGTACATATCTTCTCAATGTCGTTCTTCTTGTTCACTCGGCATTTCCATAGGTCCCCCGAAGAGGTCGCGCGTATCGATCGGCTGGCGGAGGAAATAGGCATAGTCCAAGACTTGAGGAATTCGTACCAACCAATTCTCAACGTCATCTTACTTGCTTTAGATGCTCCGCCCGTTTTTGTACGCACGAAGGCGTTGCGAGCACTGGGTCAGATCGTGACCAGTGACCCGACAATCTTAACAGGTGTACGTCATTTCACTCGTATAAACCGCTGGTCATGTAAAGTGGTTGTAAATAGGCCAATGTTCGTCGGGGAATCGAGAGCCATCTCCTTGACAGCTCGCCTGCGGTTCGCGACGCCGCTGTGGAGCTCATTGGCAAGTACGTGATCGATACCCCCGAGGTCGCAGGCGACTACTACCAGAAGATTGCCGATCGTATTGCTGTATGCTGTACGGTTTTCACCTACCGACATGTTCTGAGCTTTCGTAGGATACCGGCCTCGGCGTTCGCAAACGCGTGATCAAGCTCCTCCGGGCTTTCTATGGTGTCACCGACGACATCAAGCGCCGCACGGATATTTGTACCAAACTGGTACTAAGGATGTTTGATGAAGACGACACCGTCAAAGATCTCTCAATCAAGACTCTCGAGGAGTTGTGGTTTTCAAGTGTGATGTCCCAACCAGCTCTGCAAAAGCTACGTGGCGGTGGCCAAGGGCCTAGCCTGGACGATAAAGTTCTGCTTCTTAATAAGGTGTCCGTTATTATGGGGGTGGCGGCCAATTTCCGGGACCGTCAATCTCCTCTGGAAGATGTACTTCATAAGATCATGGCATCGAAGGAAGATGCCGAGGCAGGTCAACTACATGCGCGTTATGGCGAGATTTGCGAAGCGTTAATCGATGGTCTCGTGGACGCCTCTGAACTCCCGGGTTTTGTGAGAATTTTTTCATCGCTCTAATTTTATCTTGCGGTCTTGACGGGTCGATTAGACTGTCGTCAACTGCATTCGAACCATCTACTTGCTCAGCTCTGCCTACCCAGCAATTCTTTCTGGCTCCAACGCGTCCACGTTGTTGCCATACCTCAAGAATGCCACATCTGTAAGTCTTTCCTTCGTGATCAATCAAGTCTCTTCATCCTTTTTACAGCCAGAGGAACAAGTAACATCTGATTACTTACTCAAAATATTTCGGGTATCCGTTCCACATATGCCCAAGACCTCAGTGAAGTTTGGCAACGAGCTGCAGTCGGCGTTGCAACCTATGATTTTAAAGCCATCGACGGCAGGCGGTGTCCAGGTAGGCCCGAGTGGTGTGATCAGTCAGTCCGGTAAATCATACTATGATTCTAGGCGTTACAAGAAATAGTTGCGTGCCTATGTGCGGTGGTCCAACACCTAACGCATGACTTCGTTCGTCTCGTCGGGTTATTAAAATCTTGCAATGGTGCGTGTAGTTCTTCATTCCTTCCACCTTCCACCATTCCCATATTCATTCTCTTCCCAGCTCGTTTGCAATCCGCGGCTCAAAAGGCGCAGATGGCCTCCGCTGACTTGCGCACGCTGTCCATCTTGATTTTTATCATCTCGCTTCTGGTCGAACATTGCGATTTTGACCGTCTGAGAATTGAGCATTCTGGTACGTGATCGTCAATCAACGAATCTCGATCTGCGGGGTATCTGATTGCGTCTAGACCTGTCGGCCGACCTGGACATGGTTTCCAAAGTGAGATTCCGTGTTGGACAGCCGTTGCGCCGCTTAAAAGATTTCTAGGGATCCATTATCGAGCACGTCTACAACAGTCTTCTGAACCTTTATCAGAAGCAATCCGAGCCAGGGCTTCGCGGACGCACCCTGCAATGTCTTGGTATGAATCATAGTCGTTCTGATTCCGTTTCTCATCTCAGAACATATTAGGCTTTCTCTTCCGTACTCAGCCTACGTTGATGACGTTGGAGTCATCAGCGATGATCATGGATGCCACATTTGCATCCCAAGAAGAGGAAGGCCGTGCACGCTTGCTGAAAATTATGCAAGAGTTTCTCATGTCGGAAGCTGCCAAGCACACGCAGAAGGAGAAAGGCAAGACGGGGGCGAAAAGTAAATCAGTACCAACGGATGTTAACATGGAAGAACTCGTCGGTAATACCGATGGGTTCGCCGACTCTGGGTAAGCACAGTGGTACTGATGTGTTCGTTATTAACACCCTAGAATAGTGTTAGTTCGGCCATCGTGCAACGCTACATGGACCCGATCTTAGATGCAGCCCTGTCTCAGCACCCGCAGACTCAAGGTGCTGCCGTTGACATCTTGAGCTTCACGATCAAGCAAGGTCTTGCACATCCACTTCAGTCTTTCCCTGTCATCGTGGCCCTAGAGACAAGCCCAAATACTGCTTTGAGTACGCGCGCGAGTGCTCTGCACTCGGTATTGCACACCAAGCACGCATCGCTACTCAACTCTCGGTATATCGTTAGCGCCCGCGCGTCCTTCTCATATCAAATTAAACTCGCCCAAGGGTGCGGGGGCTCTAACAGTGTGCACGGTGCACGGAGCGGTACGGCGTTGTTACACCGTTGGTTTGCACTTGCACGTGAGAAGCGCGGGCCGAAATTAGACTTCCTCAAAGCTCTGGTGCGCGCATTCGACGTGGGCACCGCGCTGTCTACGGTACAAGATGACGTCGACTTTGCACGGTACATGGCTGAGAACTTCGCTGCGTTCGACTACAAGACCCAGGAGGAAGTGCTTCTGGTCATCAAGAATCTTACAAACGTGCTTTCAACTGCTGGCATGCAGTGCGTCGAGGCCTTGTCTCCCGGGAACCTGCTGGCACAACTGCAAGCCCGGCCTTCCCAAACTGCCCACCTTGCACTACCTGCACAGCCTTCTCCTACTTCCCCTTTCACCTTGCCTGAATCATCCGCTGCGCCTGAACTATCCGAGTCTGCCCCTCCTGCCCTCCCTCCGTCGTCTTCGCAGACCCAAGCGAACGGTGCGAACACAGATATGACAGATGCTACGGCGATAGCAGTCCCCGCTGAGCAAGGTACGCTTATCCTGCATTCGTGCTATATTCTTGGCGCTTGCTCACACCAGTCAGACGTAGCCATGATCGCGACTGCCGCAACTCCGCCCTGGCAGTCACTTGAGAAACTGCCACTGCTACGCACTTCGGTGCTGATCGCGTTGGTTATGCTTCTCAAAGCGTACCTTAAGAACCTTTATGGCCTGTCCGAAGAGTACGTGGTTGCTGCTCACGGCGCAGAGCGGACCCGTGGCTTGCGCTGACACGATTGTTAGGAAATGTCTTAAGTGGGTGGTAGGCAAGAAGAATGCTCTGGGCGACAAACCCGCGACACGGCGTGCAGGAGCTGCGGCCGCACCACTGACCTGGACACGTCTGCCATTCGCAACGCGACCCCTGCTTACGACGGCGGACATGGCAGCACAGCGTGAAACGGTATGTGGATGTCTCACGCACGATTTTCACGTCAATATAATCCTCACACCTTATAATCATTCATGTTAGTTCTTGGGGATTTGGAACGAGGACGGTGTCACTGGTGAGCCCGAAGATGACGACTTGACATGACGATAGAGAAGGAACCGATACACGCATGACGGACTGTCTTATTTTATTTTTTTGGTAAAGAAGAGGTTGTTGTACTGGTATTCTCCCCACTCAAATTTGCTACTAAGCACGCCGGTAACTTACAGAAACAATTTGTGCATATCATTATCCCTCTGTCCCTCTTCTATTCAACATTATTGTTCGTTTTTGGACTTCGGATGCTGGACTTGTGGTAGATAATGTCGTCTCTCAGGTGGTCTTGCATGGCCATAGCAGTGATGATAATGGGAGTTGTAATTAACAAATCAAAAGGACATCTACGCTTACGCCAATGTCAGGCACTTGTCTCAGCACTTCCGTTCGGTGCGTATCCTGGCTCGGGGCGGCCTTCAGGGCGGGCGACTTTGCCGTCGACGAAGACAATAGGCCCACGGGGGATCTCGTCCGAACAGAGAAGCTCACGCGCGGGGGTGTCAAGTACGGGCTCGTCCTCGAACGTGAACGGTAGCGTACCGCCATAGACTTGCGGGAGCGAATCGGCGTCCATGAGCTGAAGGAGGACAGGGCCAGGATCAGCGCCGAGTACATGGACCTTGTTGCGCGTGCCCTCATCGAACCAAGCCTATATTTTAGATAGCCGCACGGGAGCATTCAGTTTTCTGTCACGAACGGGGGGATGTAGGAAGGCGCACCTTGATCCAGCTCCAGACGGTGGGGAAGAAGGAGGGCGCGTTGACGACGGCGATTGTGTGGAGCGTCTCAGGGTAGTGCGCGGTGGCGAGTTCGGAGGCCTGCTGGAGATGCCGGCGGAGGGACCACATCATGCCAAGGGAGACGCCACCGAGGTCGATGATCGACGTCGTCGCGGTGACAGGAGGTGGCGATGTAGGTGATGGTAGAGATGAAGTGACAGAAGTGGGCGCATCAGGTGATGATGGGACAATGGGGGAATGGGGGAGGGCGGAGCACAGTGGGAGAGTGAAGCGAGACATAAACTCCCAGAGGGCGACACTGTCAGGGGCCATGCGTCTGTGGGAGGGATCAGGGGTAGGGAACAGACGACGCACATGCGTTGATAGCGGCGCTCCTCTGGGGCGGCATTGAGCTCTTTCTGAAGTGTCCCTGACAAGGAGGCAAGGCGGAAGACGTAGACTGGTATGCCATGCTGTGTGGGAGAGTTGTTCGAGTCAAGCTGACGGGATATCAAATGCATTGACGCCCACCTTGTCGCGTCGCCCCGTCCAGCGTGGATAAAATCGCTTTGCAGATTCGAGCTCGTCTGGGTCGAAGGTCGCATAGAGATTCAGGACGTCGAGCTTGACCCTCCAAGCTTCGGTGGCGGCGAACTGCTTGTGTGCCTTTACGGGGTCAAACTTGCGAGCACGAAGGAAACGTCTGTGATCGGATCGGATTAGACCGAATTTGATAACCGAAGCATATGAGACGTGAAGAGGAAGAAAACCCTACAAGAGAGTGGCATCGTCGTGAGACGCAGGAGTGTCGCCGCTAGGTGGGGTGTAGAGATGCTTGTCCTGTAGAGAACGCTTGAGCTCGCTTAGCTCGTCCAAGGCTGAGGACATGTCGATATGGGGTTTACTTATATAATCAAGCTCGATCTTGACAAGGGCGGTGACCGAGATGCCCGAGGTGATGCTTGTCGTGACGCCATCATGTACCAGTACTTAATATCCCCTACCCCTCCACTCGCAGCATGGCCCTCCTTCTCCTCTTCGTCCTCCTCGTCTGGATTGTGACCCTCTACGCTCTCCGGCCACTCTTTAACCTCGTCCTCTCCCGTTTCCGCTCTCCTCTCCGTCTCCTCCCTTCCCCTCCTTCCCCTTCTTTCCTCGTTGGAAACCTTGCACAAATATCGGACGAAGAGAACAACGACATATTCCAAAGATGGGCACAACTCTACGGGCACACCTTCGTCTACCGCGGTTTCATCAACTGCCCCCGTCTCATCACCACCGATCCTCTTGCTCTTGCCTACATTCTTGGTCACGCCTATGACTTTCCCAGGCCTGATTTCCTCATGGAGGCCCTCGCAGAAGCTGGTGCAGGCCGCGAAGGCCTTCTTACTGCGCAGGGTGACGTGCATCGGCGGCAGGTCTGTCCATCCCTCTATGCAATTAACAACGTCTCATGGCAGTTGTCCTCCTCCCCAGCGCCGCATCTTGGTACTGTACAGCGCCGCTCGTCTAGCTACCTCTTTTCTCTGACACTCTTGTTACCCTAGAATCAAGCATTCTCTCCATCTCATATCAAATCCATCATACCCATTTTCCGCGAAAAGGCAGAACGCGTGTGCATCCCCTTCAATTCCCCTATGAAACCTATTCCCGTCCTTACACCACTCCCCTCGTAGCTGCGCGATATATTCACACAAATTGCGGACGCACCACCTTCAGTGACAACCACTCACACAGATCACGTTTCTTCGGGCCCTGATTCGTGCACTGTCCTTCGCTCGCCACTCGAACCCGCATGCCAACCCCCGTCTACTCGACATCGGACCTCACCTTTGCAGACCGCCGACTCATTCACGTCCACACGTCCCGCCGTTGATGTCCTTTCTTGGCTTACTCGTGCGACTCTGGACATCATCGGGGAGGCCGGTAAAATCTTAATGATAAATTCACATTTTTCATACTCTCACCCCGGTCTCAGGATTTGGTTACTCTTTTCATTCACTTCCACCCCCTGGTACCGACCATTCTAGTGCCAATCGACCCGAGAGCGAGCTCGCACGTGCATTTGCAGCCATCTTTTCTACCTCACACTCGTTTAGTGTGCTGTCCGTCCTAGCGATTTGGTTTCCCTTCCTGCGGCGATTCGTGCGTCCCTTGTTTTACTATCGAGAATTCCTTTCGGACTTATTTTCCGAATTCAGCGTCCAAATTCTCGTGCGTTACAAGAGGCCCAAGCAACTATGCAGCGCATTGGCACGCAGCTCATCAACGAGCGCAAGTCCGCGCCTCTACCGGATGAGCCATTTTGCGAAGCACAAAGGTCGCGCGACATCCTCTCCGTCCTCAGTACGTCCACGACGCTACTTTTCATATATCCCCTTCCACAACAACGTGATTCCCACAGTCCGCGCCAACGCTACTTCCTCGCCTTGTCAAGCCCTCACTCACTCCGAAATGCTCTCCCAGATCACCACATTCCTCGTTGCAGGACACGAAACGACTGCGTCTGCCATCACCTGGACGCTCTATGCTCTCGCTCGTGCTCCCGTAGCGCAAGCGCAGTTGCGTACCGCACTCCGAGCCTGCGACAAGGACGATCTCTACACAGCCCTTGAGCTCCCACTGCTCGAGTATACCGTGCGCGAGGCTCTTCGCCTACACGCTCCTGTTCGTAGCACAATGCGCGTATACGCTGGCGCCGCACCGGACTGCTTCGTTCCCCTCCAGCGCCCTGTTCGGGTGCGCTGGCCAACCTGGCATCGGCTTACCCGCCGTCTCCGATTCCGCTCCCGTTCCCTGACAGTCGAGGAGGACGGGAATCATGGGTGGCATCCTGAAAGTTCGATCCACCTCCGCCACGGCGACATCGTCACCATTCCAATTCAGACCGTCAATCGCGCACCCGATCTGTGGGGACCCGATGCTCACGAGTTTCGGCCCGAGCGTTGGACGACACTACCGCCGGCCGTGCGTGCCGTTCCCGGTTTGTACGCCCACACACTGACCTTCCTAAATGGGAATGGCAGCGGGACGACAGGCAACCGCGCATGCATTGGGTACCGTTTCGCCCTTGCGGAAATCAAGGTGTTCCTTGCGTGCCTATTGCGTGACCTAGAGTTCACGATCGACGACGACGTCGTGATCAAAAAGCGCACCAAGTGCGTTCCCTTTCCTTCTCTCACCTCTTCTCTTTTATGTTTTCGGGACGTTGACCGGTAAACTCATGGTATTTAGTATTGTGACACGTCCCATCGTGGCATCTTCTCCAGAGATAGGTTTCCAGATGCCGCTGCGTCTGCGGCGCGTGCCTCTAGATGAGGTTGTTGGGGCTCCCGATGTCTGCTCCTAAGATGTGCGGACAGAGTGGTGTTGACATTGTACCAGGGGTCGTGTCTCATTGGTTACAGAGGCATGGTCGCTTGTTACGAGTTTCTTTTTTTTTGGTATACAGTATTCCACTCGTCGCGCGTGACCAATCAACCGAACAAGACGGCATTCTTGTGCAGAATTTCCAGAATGCCAGATGCGGGCTACGGGCTTCTTAGGGGTTGCAACTTCTTATTTATGTTCATACCATGCAGTTTGCATTCGGGACGTGTCGTCGAAGGTGGTCCTTCATGTCATTGTACCTTATACTTTCCTGGGCCAGTCCCGTGGCTCACACTCGACGACGTTATTTGGGCGATGTGGTTTTTAAAAAAAAATGAACAGTCTCTGTCATCGGTAACTTGCACAATTCATGGGGGCGCCGATTTTCCTTCACTGTCTGGCGTAAACCAGGGTTAGGTTTCTTTTACCCTTGTAGATACCTTGTGTCCTCCCGGGCCATGGTAATCTCAAGGGTAATCTGATCCGAGTCGCGCGCAACAAACTCTAGAGGCCGTCGCACAGCCCTCATCCACATGGCCCCATGACCGCACATCGCTGGTAACCGTGACAATACAACAAGACGACCGGGCTGAATCGCCTTCGTTACTGCTTTTATTGACCCCAACAAACAATTCCTCCATATCACTGGCACCTGTATGACTGCCGTGCTTATGATAGCCGCATTCTTTACCAGGATCCTGGATCCTATAACCGGTTTAAGGAAAACCCGGCGTCTATGATAAAACGCAGATAGTGTACAAAAATTAAAAATGAGAAGAGACGACGGGAGACGACGGAATTACCACTATCACCGTGGCTTTACCGTTCAGAGCTGGCTAGCTTGTATTTTGCACTCAGCTTATTCGTTGATGCTGACAAGAACAATCAGAGAGCACGCGATAAGCCGAAAGTTGTTCAGCCATGATACGCATGACACGATATAATTACGACTCAATATTGTCCATTCGTTCGATTTTAAGACACAGAAATATCCATAGTCTGCAGTAGGAAAACGAGAAAACTCTGCGATCAGTTCTATTGTATGGCTTGATAGGCACCATCAAAGTTCTCGTCACCGTTAACAGACTATGATAGGTCTGTGACTCCTGGGTATCAATCGATGGCTAAGCGGTACTAATCCCAAATAAGTTACTGTAGCGCTATGTCATACCCACGCGTATAGCCTTGTCTGGAACGGGAATGCATGTATGGACTGTCCGGGAACCAGGTTGCTGCAGTCATTATTCATGTCGTCGTTGTACTCGAAGAACTGGTCCCGACTGAGACCCAACTTGGACAACAGCCCGTCGCCCGTCGCACGCCGTGTCAGTGGCGGGAGCTTGCAGCTTGCAGGTAGGCGTCGTTTGCTTGATGCACAATACTTTGCCGGCAGGGAGGGTCCCGTCGCCTGTGGTGTGTATTTGTGGGGAGAAGGTGGGTTACTCGGTCAGAGCTCTGCTTGGTCAGATTGTATTAAGGTCACGTAAAGCTTAACCCAGAGTTCATCGACAGGATGCCAGCCTTGCTCAGGCGAGGGTGTCGCGGGGTTCATCCTGCCTGGTGGCGAGCAAGACAGTCAGCACATATCCGAAGGTGCCTTGGAAAGATACGATATTCCAAGACTTACGGAACGGTATACGTTCCTGTACATAGGACAGCATGAGAACGCCTTCTCAGACGACCAGGAGTGAGAGGGCGAAGAAGGCGAACGCACCGGCACACCGTGGTCGCGGACCGGTTGCTTGTATGACGACAGCCAGCGACGAGGCCAAAGTGAGAAGGAAAACAAAGGTAGCAGTGGAGATGACGTATATAGTAAAGTAGACCTTGTACCAGAGGGTTTATGCTCCAACGGAGGGGAGCAGCCCTCGATTTTATACTCGCAGGAAGCTCGAGTTGCGCAAAAATACGGATGAGTAAGTCTACCTCAGGTCCACGGCCTCGCAGAAGAGTTTACACATGCGACATGGTCACCTGAAGATGTGATTGTTACACCGATTGGAATGACGATGAAGGTTGAACTGCATAGCGAAATGAAAGGCACGGTAGGGAATAGTCGCTCACTAAATCATGACGGTATATTTCTTCGCAGCGTCACCACTACGCGCGAACCGAAGAGACGAAATAGTCTAGCAGTGGCCGTGAGTTACGCGTCTGAGAACAAGGACTCACATAGATGTAGAGCAATATCCAAGTTAATGTTATTAATTACAAAACAGGCTTGAGATACTCGACGGAGAGAGGAAAGGTGGAGCGTGCGTTACCAAAGCTTTTAGCGTGATCGGCGCAAGAATGAGCAGCGAGGGTGGGAGGACGAAGTAGGGGCGACGGATAGTAGCCCAAGCGTGTGACAAATGAGTGAATGAAGAACGCGAGCAAACGGATGGTGAACTTCTGACAGTCCGACCCTGAGAGATTGTTGATTTCCATCGTTCTCACCTTTGAGAAACCACCCCAATCCCACTGCTCAAAGCCATCCCAATCGATTACGACTTCGCGTACCGCCTGAACCCAACTTCTCCACACCTTCTCGTTGCGAAAAAAAATGGGGTCGACACTGCCCCCTGACGGGTCCCACATCTCGAGAATTTGATTGAGCTCAAGAGACTGACTTCGCCATCGCTTCTCAAATGTGGTCGGGAACTGGATGTGTTCGATCTCCCTGATCTCCTCGTACACGTGGAACGAATTGAGGTAGTATAAAACTACCTGGCGAATATTGGTGTCGTCCGCAGTGGCCAATTGGACATCGCAATGGCAAGACAGTAGGCTTGTGGGGTTATAACGCCCCGCAGTAATGTCGGCACTTCGGACGTCACCAAAAAGGAGGGAGCCCCCATACTTCCAGAACATGTTGGGGTCAAATGCTAATGGATTATTTCCATCATGTCTCGGCCACTGTTTCTTCCAATAAGTGTTTCCCAGAATCGATCTCCATTCTTGGGTGGTGAGGCCCGGGAGGTCGCGCGTGGGTCGGTTCCTGATTTCATTGAAGAGGAGGAGGTAGTGGTAATAATAGGTGCGTTGGTTCGGGGGTTCACCACCCCAGAAAAGGTGGAGTGGAGGGAGCGCGAAGCGGCGAGGAGATTTTTGCGAAGCGAGGTCGAGATGGCTGACGTGACCCATAGCATGAGTCCAGATATCCTGTATCCCCGGGAACCAATCTGGCACTGCCCCAGCATTGGCGAGGCGTCTTAGCTCCGGGTTACTTGTAAGTAGAGAGTCCATGCCCGCCTTGGCCTTCTTGGCTCTGCGACCGGCTAAGTACGGGTCAGTAGTCTCAGTCACGGAAGGTGGAGAATGGGCTCGCCTTCGTCGTTCATCTTATTCTCCTTTTTTTCTAGCTTACGCTTGATCTCCTTCGTCGGATTGAAGCTGTCTAAACGTTCTGCATAACCCCGGGCAGCGGTCTCCAGTTCTGCCACGACGTCGCACACGAGCGGGGGATAGTACCAATGATGAAGGGAATGTAGGAGGGGCTGGAGGGACATGGGCTGTGTGCTGCACAATTTACGAGGTGAGAGTGCAACCTCCCTTGAGGGATCGAGAACAAAGGTTGACCTATGAATCAGAAGAAAAGCCCTCATGGACCATTGCACGAAATTCGCGTATTGACGAGCGTCTTCAAAAATGGCACCCCGAGTTGGTGCGCGAACAGGAGAACGAAAGTAATCACCAGTGGAAATATCCTTCCACCAGTCCAAAAATGCATGGAGCTCCAAGAGAGATCGCTGTAGATTTCGAAATACTTCGACGAAATCTCGCCAAGCTCCGAAGTCCTGCTTCAGTCTACTCAAAGCTTCAAACCCCCTGGTGTACGCTTTCATCGGGCGTTGAATAGGGAGCCTGGGATGGGAGGAAATGTTGCGGAATGGATCTTGCAGGGCAGCTTTCAAATTAGTCCATTCGACTGTGAGCTTGTCCAACACATCTGGGTTGACGACGTGGATGTTAGAATTTCCAGGATGAACTCGCCACATGGACTTGTCAACGGAGTAGGTAAGGACGCCGGAGAGAACGGAGGGACCTGACAAGCGAAGAGGGATCCAGGCGAGGTAGGGAAATTCGGGGCGATGAGGCTGTGGGTATACCGTCCACTCGTGAGCCCCCCAGAGACCATCAGCGCCAATAACAACCCCAGACTGGGGAGGGGGGGTCGGGATAGCGTCGACGTTGGCAGCTAGTATTACGAATCCAGCCCGCCACTCTTCTGCGGAGGCCCAGCATGTATAGGGGGGAGAAGAGGGCATGATTATTTTCTCCGGGAAATAGTCTCCTAAATGTGTAAGGAAACGGGACGACGACGTAACGACAATGAGAGCGAAGTAGAGCGGCGGTGCACAGATTATTGTGTCCTGTCACGGTCCACGGTCCGAGTTGCCGCCTCTTCCCACGTTCCTACCAGTCCCCCGCCTTTTTTTTTTTTCAACGTTCGGTCATCCGCACTCTTCAAGCTGTTCGACAAATGTACACCAGGCCACCTCTCACAAACAACCGTCGACTTACTGTCTGCTTGACTCTTGACTCTGTGAAAAGGGTTCGGCGGTTCGCTGCTCCCCCTTCGAGTGTCAGGTAACCGGTAAGCAGTAGCTGGAGGCACTCCCTTGAGTTGCGAGCCATCGGAAGACCAACAACACTCGGAACGTACATATAAGTTACGCTCACATAACATTACGATCCATCGCAAAAGCTGGTAGCTGAAAGCGCAGCCCAGGTCGTTACGCGAAATATTGAAGCGGCGCAGCCGCGCAGGGCATGTCCTTGGTTAGGTTTGTGGCAGATGTGAGATTTGTTAAGGTGTTTGTTGCATTCTGGAAGTCGGGTTGGCCTGTCCGAGGTGTGCGGCCGCGTGGAGCCACCTACGTGAATATGATGTACATCGAGCAAGGATTAATGAGGCATGGTGCCAATCTATTAACGTTGTGGACCGACCCACTGATGTTGTATCAAAACGCACCTCCCTCATATCGCCTATTCAAAGGAAAAAGACTCCGCCGCAAGTTTACCCCAACGCTACGGCCCTCATTTTAGCGCCACCAATGGCACGGGAGTGTCCCCGGCTATGGGAACTGTAGACTCGGCGTTGTAGAACGGCCCCCAGGCTTCTCAGAGGACCACGTTTGATTAGTGGAAACATGCAATGTTCACTCCAGGATTAGTCGGGATTTTTGAGCAGGCCTACGAGAGCTACATCGCATCGTAGCTTGTTTTTGTCGGCGCGAAAATGAAAATTATTTCGGAGGATAACGGGTGCGAGCAAGGGTGCGAGACCCCCTGAGGGCATCGCAACGCCGCTATTCACTAAGTTGTGCGAATGGGGCACGTGTGCGACGATTAGCAGCCCGGTGAGCGTGAGCGCTTGAGCAGGAGGAAACGTGATCTGATGCGCGGACTAGGCATCGCCAAAGAATGACTGAACTGCGCATTTTGACCTGTGCGAATGGTCGGCAACGAACGTGCTGTGCTCTGGTGTAAGACAAGAGCTGCGCATTGGGCAGCCCAAGCCCGGGCCAGGGCTAAGTTCAAAGGCTCGACTCAGGCTGAAGTCAGCTGTGTCGTACTGCCCAACAGCTGACTGGCGCTGACAAGGCACAGACCAATTCCCACGTTTTCTCAAGTGCCCCCCGCGACTTAACTCTCGGGTAATGTTTGGTTTGTGAGGAAAACGTACATATCGTGCTGCAATGGCTACAATAGGGGGAGACACTCGCAGTTAGAAGTAGGGTCCGTAAATAATTGTCGATGTCGTAGTTCAAACGCCCTCAGGCTCGGGTGAATTATGTAACTCGAAACAATTCTCTTTGAACGTCTTTGGCCCTGGCCCTCAACTCAACCGGAATGGGTCTATACAGTGTGACAATCACCCACAGCATCCATGGGCCCTTCTTTCATATCAAGCGTAGACTGAGGTTTATACTTGAAAAGTCACCGGTCACCGGTCACCGATTACCTTGCCAATAATACTAGTATTGGGCCTACTCAGTCTGGTGCATCCTCGACACGCTCAGGAGTGCCCAGATGACGAAATTCTCGGAGTTCTGCGCGTACCCCCGTCCCGAAGACACCTCACGCTCCGTCATGGCACCCGTTATTTTTTATACCGAATATGACTGAGACTGCTGGACCGTCTTGTGGGGTTCAGATAGTATCTAATGACGTTGGCCCTCAAGAATGTCTAGCCAGACCCGCTTGACTCGGAGCAACGCGACGATACTACGACCACATACACCTCCCAACGTCGACATCCAACGGCGACGACTCCACGCGACCAGCGGGAACAACATCGGCCCTTCCCGTAATCTGACCCACACTAACACTATCACATGCACTATCACATGTTTCGACGGCCAATGCTAATACTCAGGATGACCTTGCGTCCGCACATCTGCCTCCATCTATCATACCAAACACTGACACTGACACTAACTCAGTGACCGTGGTGCCGCGGCACTCACTACCAACACGGGCTTTGACAATCTGCGACTTGATCACGCCAAGATTGATTCTGGTGAGTAACGAAAGTCCAACTCGCAATACCACTCACAAGGCCGTCAACATGTGGAAAGCCCCTCGAGAAGGAGATGTACATTGGACATGGCGTATCAATGGCTTTGTGTCGAATATGTGATATCCTACATAACGATGCCTTTGGTTTAGAGGAAGGCAAACGCGGCGGCGAACAAGCAAGAGATGTTGCCTATAAACCACCGACTAAACAACCATTCTAGTTTCATCGGCGTAACCGTGGATCCTCGTCCACATCAAATCACAGTTTACACTTCCGTGACTACAGCAGTCTCGCTCTCAAGACGGTCATATAACTCGTATTATTGTCTTTACTTGTTTGTACCCTTTCGAATCCGTGTCCTCCAAAGTCGGAATAATCTGATCATGAGCGAGTGATTGCGCGCAACAAGATCTAGGGGCCGGCGCCCTTGCACAGCCCTCATCCACATCGTGACCACATTCGTCGAAGACACACGAAGCGGAATATACGCGCAGATACAAAAAAACGAGATGATCGACTTACTGTGTGTCATCGCCGTCGTGTTCCCATTCAGCATGGGCTAGCTTGTAATTTGCGCTCAGCTTATGCATTGGTGCTGACAAGGACAATTAGAGCAGCCTCAGTTCTTGGTGAGCCATACGGCCCATTATGGGTATATTCTTCGAGGTGAGTGGAGTGAGACGTGATGGCAAGTGGGTCATGAGAGCTGATATAGCGCTGATAAGCTGAAAGTTACATTCCATCATGACGTGCATGACACGATGTGATTGTGTGTCGTCCGTCCGATTAGTGTGACTCAAATAAACATTCAGTCCATAGTCTGCAGTGGGAACACGAGGAACTCTGCCATTAATTTAACCTCGCCTTCTACACAGAAGAGGGTCCATCCCATTGTTTGACCCAATGTACACAACCGAAGATCTCGTCACTGTTGACAGACTGGATCTGAGTTTCCCGGGTAGCAACCATTGATGGACACGCAGTACTAATTGCAAATGAGTCAGCGCTACGTCACATCCCCGCGCGCATAACGTCGTCTAGAGCGGGAATACACGTACGGACTGTCCGGAAACGAGGTCGGTGCAGTTACCGTTCACGTCGTCGTTGTAGTTGACGAAGTCCACCTGAGTGATATTCCACTTGGACGCCAGCCCGTCGCACGTCGTGTCCGTGGCGGTCGCGTTGAGCGTGCATGTAGGCTGCCACGTCTTGATGCACAATACTTCGCCGGCGGGGAGGGTGCCTTCGCCTGTCGTATGGAAAAGTGTGCGTCTCGGCTCTGAAAAACAAAAAACTTGGATGATAGTTACAGCTTATCCCGGGATTCATGGTCAGAATCGCAGTTTGGTTCGCGCCGAGTAGAGCGCCGAGAGTGTCACAGGTTTCACCCTCCCTGGTGGTGAGCAAGACAGTCAGCACATACATCGGGAGGCACTACGGAGAGATACCCGACACTTACGGAACATCAAACGTTTCTGTACATGGAACAGCATGAAATCGCCTTCTCAGACTCAGGGAGTGAAATAGCGATGAAGGCGACGCACCGGTACACAGTGTTCGCGGGCCAGTTGCTTGTACGACGACGGCCAGCGACGAGGCCAAGGCAAGAACGGAAACAAAGACAGCAGTGGAGATGGCGTACATGGTAAGGCGAATCTTGCGTCAAAGGGTTTGTGCTCCAATAAATGGGAGTAGCCCTTCGTTTTATACCCGCGGTACAGTAAGCCGAGTCGTACCCATAGACGGACTGACGAAAGGGCTATCTCGGCGTCTGGAAGCTCACGGCCTCACGGAAGAGTTTACCCATGGAATCAGGCGCGGATGACTGGAATGCTTCCCGTTGTGACATACGCTGACATAGAGGCGTGACTACAAACTGCGCAGCGAAATGAAAGACCCTGATGGAGAATAGACACCCGGGACACTTCTCCGCAGCGTCTCCAGTGTCGGATAACTAGAAGCACCAAGAGAAGCACTGCTTCGAATTGCGAGCCGTCGGAAAAACCAACGATAGTCGTGACATACACATAGTTACACACATACTACGTTCCATCGCAAAAGTTGGTACTGTAGCTGGAAGCGCAGCTCAGGTGACGCGAAATATTGAGCGAAGTGGCGCAGGACATATACCCAGTTGGGTTTGTGGATTTGTTATCGTAAGCGTCCGGTAATAGAGTTAGCCTTTCTACGTATTTACAGTTATACTCTACTTTCTCTCGTATCCACGACCGAAGACCGGCTTTGTACTAGTTTACTGCTCCAGAATACAAATTTTCAAAAACAAAAAAAAGAAAAAGAAAAAGAAAAAGAAAAAAGAGTTAGGCGGGGTAAGTTGGAGTAGAACGACCTACACAGAGTTCAAGAAAAATCGGTCACCTGTTGTAGGTGAGCTCAACTCTGGGATTACAGTAATGTCAACTAGTGCCGGCCCGATCCATTACTGTTACACACTGACGCTTAGCGTTTCGAAGTGTGTGTTTGTTATTGTCGAATCGTCTATTCAAAAAAAAAACATTACTGCGGCCCTCATTTTAGCGCCACCAATCGTCCGTACAGTCAGCCGACGGCACTGCACTGTTGAGGAACAAAGTCCCCGACTACAGTTCTCGTACTGTAGATTCGACATTGTGTGATAGGACGGCGCTTCGCCCAGGACCACGTTTTACCAGTAGAATCGCGCAATGTTCACCTATGATTAAATGTGAAGCTTATGAGAGCTACATTACATCGCATGTGGCTCCTTTTTTGTCAGCATAAAAACGAAAAGCGTTTCGCTCGTCCGATCCAAGAGGACCGCAGCTATTCGCCAAGCCGGGCGAAGGGTGCACGTGTGCAATTGTAGCTCAGTTTGAACGTGGGCGGGAGAGAAAGTGATCCGATGCGCGGGTCAGGCATCGCCGAAGAATGACCGAGAGCATGAAACGATAGATGGCCTTGTGCGAATGGTCGGCAACGAACATGCTGTACTTTAATGGAAGACAAAGACTGCGCGTTTATATTTATGGGGTACGTCTGCATCACGCGGCCTGCTCTGCGCTATTGTCATTGGCGTTGCTCAGGAAAAGGAGATGGGTCCCGGTCCTGGATACTATCGTATCAGGGAGCGAAAAGTTTTCGAGAGCCGGTCACGATATGGGCCCGTAGAAGTTCTTGTAGCGCCAGTTGGCATGGTAATATCGTCCACGATTTGAGTTGTGCCACGGCGGTGTATCCCGAGCTGCGCATCGGAAAGACGAGAACCCCAGGCCAAGGCTAGGTTCAAAAGCTTGACTGAAGTCGGCTGTGTCATCGGTCCACGTACAACTTAGTATTGTTCCCACGTTCAATCACGTGCACTGGCAAATGAATCAGAGTAAATTCTAATGGTACAGGTGGCCCGGAAATATTAGGATGCGTCTGTCTGAGGGGCACTGTGATGTCGTTTCGGCGGCTTCGGTGGTTTTGGGGGCGAAATCGTCAGTAGAGCATCCTGTGCGACAACGTGTGTCCCGCCACGGAGCTCGACAAACTCCCCGATGAGTTGAAGGGCCTCAGTGACATGGCCGCCTTTCTTCCCAGCCAACATCTCCCCTATGAAGGTCAGGAACTTGTCGACGATGTACGCGGGGACGTCATCGGCAGGCGTCTCGTTATTTTTCGGGAGTACCTGTCGGAGCAGGTGGACCAAAAGACGCTGCGTACCCGGCGCATCTCGATGTTCCTTCCAGTCGGACGTGAGGCTCTTGAACGTACCGATGAAAAGGGGTCGCGAGGAGTGGTGTAGCGAGACCTTGCTGGCGCGGACCGCGGCCATGAAAAGCTCGAGCATGGACACGAAGCCGCCGTCGCGTAGGTCCTGTAGGCGCCAGAGCTGGGCCTTCATAGGGGCTGGGGTTGGGTCGATGACCCGCCTGATTTCCGAGACGTCCATCTCTGGCGCGCATAGGTCTCCCAGCGCCTTTGGTTGATAAGAGCTGGCGCCCCAATCCGCGGTGGCGATGTTTCGCAATGCCAAGACGCAGAGCCATAGCCGCTGAGTAAGCAATCGAGGGGGGAGGAACTGGGGCATCAGGTGTAGGGGCGCTGCGCGCATCCCGAAATCCGGCTTTCGACGAGAATCATGGGCCCATGAGAGGACTGCTGTGGGGAGGTAGCCGAGCACGCCGCCCGTGGTGAATACCATAGTTCGCACGAGGTCAATGATGGCCTCGTCTGCCTTGTCCGCCCAGCCAAGCGAGTTCCACGCGTCTCCGAGGTTTTTGATGGCAGTTTGGGTGGAGGATTCTGCCAAGGTCTCCAAAAACAGCTCCTCCATCTTGTCGGGCTCTACCTCGCGATTGAGGGCAGTGCGCAGGTTATCCGCCGCCTCCCATCCACTCTTCAGGTGACGGTCGATAATCCCGGTCGTCTTGGTCGCCACCTCGTCCTCGTCCACACCATTCTCCCCGCGCACCTCGGCGAGACAGGTGATGACATGCCGCGCCGCGGTCCGTACCGCCGGCGTGTTCAGCATCCTGCGCACGGCCACGAGGGCCATGCACGTCCAGCGCACCGCGAATGCCGCGTCAAAGCCGGGGGAAGTCGGTTCGCGGATCCTTTCGACATCGCCAAGGTAGGTAAGCGCCTGTGACATGATCTCGGGCTCGGCGAACCACTCCCAGTCGTCGTCGATGGAGAGTACAAAGGACAGGGAGGCGTCCACGCACGCGCGGGCGCGCTTGCGCCGCGCTTCCTCAGTCGGCAAGACGCCGGGGTCGGTGCACGTCTTAAGAAGGCGCGTGATTCGGCCGCTGAGGTCTCCAATCGTGTTCTCGCGTTGTGTGAGCATGGGCGACGAGGGAGGACTACGCGACACGACCGCAAGCTCCATCACCTCGTTCGGCTGCGGAGTACTGGTGCCACCGCTGTTGCTTCTGTTATCCTCGTCCGCCGCGACGACCTCCCAGACCTTTTTGCCCCAATTGGAATTGAACGAGCCGGGGACGCCAATGACGAACGGCTCGAGCTCGCTATCCTCTGTGAGGTTATCGACCACCCAACGGATCGCACGCGCGTCCCGTTTCTTGCGGTCGTCGGATTCGTCCATGGCCAGCTGCACGCGGCCGTCTGTCATGTTGGTGCTGATGCGTTTACGTGCACCGCCGGTGCTGTGGTCCCGGTGAGTTCGACCGCGGATGATTTGGAAGAGCGCCCAGAAGATCCCAGACAGTGGGCTCTGGTACGGCGATTGGGCGTCATGGACGGGGGCGATGATGCACCAGAGATAGAGGGCGGCACAGATGGTGATCATGATCGTGGTGGTGGTCGCCGTGGCAGTGTTTATATTGAAGAGGTAGTCCGCAAGTCCAATGAAGAACAAGAAGAGTGAGACATGGATGAGCGCGGGGACAGCCTCGACTACCACCGGCATGTACCACTTTTCCGCACCCTCGTAGAGGAACTGTCGTACCCGGGCACGCTTGAGGGGATGGTTGTACCTCTGGAAGACGTGCATGTAGTCGCGACCCACTGCTGAACGATCGTTGCTGCGAGAGCAGAGGTCAAGCTGAAAACCAGGCTCATAAACCAGAACACGTTCACTCTGACGTCTGATGACTGCGGGACGGAAATCGGGGAGGGGTGTTGGGAATGGAAACGTGGCAGGCGGCGGCGAACCGCTCGCAGCGAGTTGTGCAGAGATCTGCGCCAGTAGGAACACGGACTGTCGCGAGTAGTACGCGCTCTGCTGCGCATAGTTTGGAGTCAAATTTGGTATACTCTGCTGCAGGAAGGCGGTCAAGCTAGCTGAGTACAAACCAGCCTATCATAGGCAGGAAACGGTGGACCGCCTTATCAGCCATGTTGATCACGACGAGACCACTTATGGCGGACGCACGAAAATGATGATTCCCTCCATGTCGTCCTTCCATGTCTCGATCAGGGCCCTGTCGTGACTCTCAGCCTCCTGTACGTAGACGGACCAAAACTTGGTCGCTCTTTCGTCATACTCGTCCATGTCGCGGTCGTGGGATTCAGCAGGGACGACAAGGCTGTCGTTGAGAGGTTGGACATCCTCTGGACTCGTTGGTGTCACAAGCTTCTCGTCTGTGTCTAGCTTCTCTGCAGGAGACACCTCTTCTATCACTTTTTCTTTTGTCGTCGTGAGATTGGTGTGACAATGAAATGCATGGCGAACACGCACCTTGGACCGATGGACCGTCGACCTGCGCTTCGAGGTCAGGATGGGTTGATTCTGTGGGTTCAGTCATGACGGGGGGAGGAGAATAATACTCAAACTGACACGGGACAGTCGACAGGTGAAGAAAGACAAACAAAGACGGTGAGAAGATTGGGAGACAAGCGAAATGACAATTGTCACCACGATCTCAGGCCGCCAGGGGCGCATCACCGACGCGTGCCAGTGGCGCCAAGCATGGCGCTCTCAAACTCCAAGCTCCAAGTCTCATCCCGACGGCATTTAGCGTCGGGGTACATATAGGGTTTGTAATCCCCTTCAATGCTTCTCTTCAAGTCGAGAGAATGGCTGGGACGCCCCCGTTCCCCGGTCTCTGAGTCCGAGTAAGTGTCGTTAAGTCGTTGGTTTGACAAGACCTGCCGGAGGTGATCGGCTAGCATGCTGCGTGCTGTCAACACTGCCATCAGGTCCACATCAGCCAGCGATCGAAATCATGTGGCTTCATTCGATCTGGGACAACAGCTCCATTATTGGGTCTAGGGACGATAGAAGGATGACTAGCTGTACAAATGATTGCATCGACCTGCGCCTCGTTCCCTCAATGCAAGTCACCACCCGGCGTGCCGTTAGCCCTGCTCAGCCAACCAAGCAGTTCCACATGCGGATACGCTCCAGTAAGCTGGCCCGGCTCGACAGAACTCTAGAAAACGAGGAGATAAACCCTCTGTTCATCCGTACGGACCTGATGGCGTCGCGGTGGGCGCGAGTCAGTAGAACCATAGGACGAAGATAGACGCTACGTGCCTCGCGTATCACGATCGCGTCCTCACTGATCATCGCAACGACCCTCTCTTCTATCTGACTCGGGAGCACCAGTTGTTTCTGCACGCAGGGCAAAGATTCACGGTCACATCGCTGCGGTTCAAGCGCAACACCAGCGCGGCTGAAGTCCCAGATATCTACCACACCTACCCAATCCCTCGTTTCGGGGCGGGGGATGAACTGCGATCCCGCAAGCGCGTGCCGGAAGTACCCCGATAAGGTTGGATCGGGAATCCGTCGAACGTTAATGGATCCCCAGTTATTCCATGGGATGTACTGCGTCGGTACATCAGTAGCAGTGGTACTACGAAGCCTGACTAGGGGTATGAGGAGAACGTGGCCAAGTACGATGCTTCGATCGTCGGCGAGTATACCAGTCACTTGGAGGGCAATTAGATGATCCGTTGGAGCACTGAAGAACGGGACGGCGACCTCGTGGGGGTAAGGGTGGATGTTGAAGTGGTAATGGAGCGCTAGGTGGACGGGGATGATGTCGTACCCAAATTCGAGAGCAAAGACGGCTATCGGACGGGCAGCAGCTCCCTGTCGCTGCAAGGCAGACAACTGGTCCAGGCTGTACATCACCAGAGCTGGGCATTTCCCTAGCCCATTGGTGTTTGCTTCCGCGGCAAAGTCATCCGCGCATGCGGTAGCAAGCAATATGCGATTCTCTGGGATAAATGATATACTTTGGGCGTTCTCAGAAGCGACGTCCTGGGTCAAGGTCAGAGACCCTGTGTCTCGTGGTGGTCCTCTAACGTACCAGCAATATTTGTCCAGTTTTCCAATTCCAGACTCTGAGTTTTCGGTCTCGGTCTCGTATCAGCATAGCGACATGGTTTTGAGCTACGCTGATTCGCACGTGTGTTGTTTGATGGAAGGGAGGAAGAGGGTCATAGAAGGTAGGGTTGGCGGCCAGAGGATGAGGTTTTCCGGTGCTGAGGGACAAAAAGTGGAGGTTATATCTACGATACGTGGATAAGTATAGGGTGCAATATGATCTAAAACCACTAACTCATTCCGCTGCGACACAACGAGAATGTCCTCGGAGAGGTCAAGAGCACATGGCCCGTGTGGAACAAAAGAAAGAGAAAGTTCCCATTGTCGCATAGGGATACCGCGCAAGTTGGATGGGATTTGAACAAAGATGATCCTCCTTTCTCTACTCGAGACGAAAGTGAGAATGCCACCCGGAGCAATGTTCGTTTCATAATACCCATGATCGGGAAAGTTAAACACGTTTAGGCAGGCTGACCAGCGAAGAGTCTTCCAGGCATCAACGTGGGCCAGTAATCTTTCCCTACGCTCGAGAATAGACAGAGTGCTCAGAGGGCCATCGTTCATACCGCATTTTCCCAGCTCGAGGTGATACTGCAGTAAAACAGAATCTCGAATAATATCGGCCATGCGCCTGCACATCTGTTAAGACCGCGCTAAGCTAGTCGTCACGGTAGGATAGGGAAGACCGAAGACTCACTTGGGTGCAAGAGGCAAGGTCCCGATAATGCAGCGCTGCGAGGATATTTGTGATCAGCTCATTGGGTAAGATTTTGAGTAAATCTCTTCCTGGCGAGTCGACCATTTGTTCTAGTCGAAGCAACGAAAAGGGAAGGAGGCGCTCTCTAGGACGCGGTCATGTCATCGTCAACGAATCACCAAGCAGAAGGCCTTTGTCTCCGTTTTCCAGAGAACTTACCGCCGCACTCGTCGCTCACACATGAGGTCGCTGTTCAAATGCTCGTTCGCGCGGTCGGCCTTGCAACACAGATCGCATTTCAGTCCAGCTACGTCGACAAACCACCGGGTGCGCTACTTCCTCCTCGCGCATCGTCGTGCGTCGCTCAAACACGGCCACAGATGGCCAAATCTATCTCCTCTTTATTCCGGGCGGCGTAAACTTCCCACTGGATGGGGTGAGATACATGGAGGCAGAACAGCGCTATTCTATCCCTATTCAGGGCGGACGCGTACGTTGGTCCTTTTACCCCCACCCCTACACCTCTAACGCGCTTTTCTCATCGATAGGAACTGGAAGTCATCGAGGCACGTCACGGGTTTATCCCTCTTTCGGGGGAGATGGTCGCTTCGCGCGTCCGCAGGCGGTATCGTCTTGTCAAGGGCGGCCATCCGTTCCTCGTCCTTGTGCACTATTCACGCGGGCAGTCGATGCGTCAGTCTCTCTATGCCACATTGACCCTCTTTTTTATTTTATTTTTAAAGCTGTCCCACCGCCTCTGCAAACCCAGCCAGTCCGGCAGTACCCATTGCGCCCGCACAACGAGCCGGCCGTCTTCGTTCTCGGCGAACGGCAAGGCCAGCGCATTCCCGCAGGACCCATCGCGGCGGGCATGCCGCCCAACGTAGGCGTTGGAGTCGGGATCGGAGTGGGCGGACGGCCCGACGCACAGGCGATGCTCGCGCAGCAGAACCGTGAGATGGAGGCACTCGAGCGTCGGAGCCAGCGCGAGCGCAGTGCCAGTATGAACCCAGGACCGGTGCGTCTCGTCATCTTGCCTCACATATTTAACCCTGACTGGTTCACGTGCAGAGGCAGCAGCAGCAGCAACAGCAGCCCCCCCCGCGACTCGATGAGGAGGACTCGGCTGACGAGCTCGAGAACATATCGACTAGGACGCTCGCGCTGACGCGGTACAGGCGGAACCACGAACTTATGAACGAGGTGTTCACGTACGCCGCGTTCGGTCAGTGTTGTACCCATGGCGCCTTCATCCGAGTAACTAACGCACACTCTATAGGCGATAAACAGCCGCCCAGGCCCCCAGCGCCATATTCCATTTTTGAAGAGACCGAGTTGGAAAGTCGCGTGGTACGCGTGTGCCTCTCGCCTCACAACATCCGGTGTTGGTGAAAGGGAGCTGATTCACTTCATCTTACAGGAAGCTTTGACGAAAGAAATCGAGGAGCTTCGAGCGAAGTCGGCGGCGAGGAAGGCGATGGCGCGGGAAAAGGAGGAAAGTACGGATATGTACATCGACAAAGCCTCTGCTGCCACCCCTCCTGCGGTATCGAGCACCTTCGTGGCTTGAGAATTTGATCGTATGATTCGTATCGTATCTATTAATCCAGCGGGTTGTCGTTGCTATCTGTGAGCTACCATCTACACCTTCAAAGTTACATCTCAAGACGTCGTGATTGTACTGTCTCTCTTTGGGTTTGACACAACGTCGGATGCATATAGGTCCTCGGGTCGGCGACCAATCCGATAGTAGCTTTTACCTTGCAAAACCGAGATGCGATTGCTTCTGCTCGCATCAAGGCGCCATGTGAGATATTGTTGGTCGGCGGCTGTTCTGGACTCAGACCGAGCTAGATGTCATGATTGTCAATAAAAGGATAGCTGACGTTGGTGGCGGCGACTTTCGTGACGACGGAAAAGTCGAGCGAATTGGCAAGTGTGGCCCGGGGCTAGAGTGTCTGTAAATCTAGACCGATTACACGTACATCACCCGTTACTACGCCGCAGTATGTGGAAATGGCACTTGCGCCCCTGCGGCCGCAGCGATGGCCCTCCCCAAAGCGTCAACACACATACAGCTGCGCGCATCTCTTCGCTCCCACCGTCGTCTTCGCCGCCGTCTTATAAATGGGTCTTGCAACCTCCTGCCTCGACATTCATCTCCCTCGACATCTAGCACACATCCGAATATGTCGCACGAACTCGGCTTCTCTAGCTTCACTGGCTCAGCTGCACGCGGTGGTGGTAGTCGCAATAGGCCGGATCACGCGAACAGCCACTACTTCCGTAGTTCTCGTGGGGGACGGGGAGGTGCCTCCGCCAGACCTGGCCGTGACACTGCCCCCGCGGTCAATATCAAACAGGACTTGGACACGTCCAAGATCATCGAGACGATACCTCAGCCAACACGCGCTAGCGCGCCAGAGGAGCTCCCTATCGAGAACGTGAAATACGTCGCGTCGTACAATTGGGTCGACACGGACAAACCGACGATCGTAGTCCCAGGTGCGTCCTTCAATATCATTTTTATTCTCTCCTGCTAACAAAAATCATTGCAGGTTCGCCGGCCGTATGGACAGGGCATGCCGTCCCGTTCACGCTACAACCCGACGACGGCTCCGTTTTTGTCGACCAGAACAGCGCACGGTTGTCCGAGTATCCGATGCTCCCCCTCTTCGCCGCTGCGGACGCGATACACGGCCCCAAGACGACGGCCTCGCCCGTCGATTGGCCGACGGTCGACGTCATCACGGACCGCAACGGCCTGCGCAAGCTCATGCGCTGGCTCGACCCGTCACCGGGCAGAGAGGTGCGCGACTTCAGGATCGACATCCAGCTCGTGGGGACCAAGACCCTCGTGCTGGGCCGCTGGGAGGGCCGCTCGCGCGAGCCGCCCATCAGCCGCACGTACGGGTTCGGCTTTGAGGCCGCGACGACCCGCGCCGCGACGGGCTGTCCTCCGTCGGGCCATCATCGGGCAATCACATATGTACGCCGCCACAGGATTTCCTTTTTCTATGGTTAAACATGCCTTCAATAGGATATGCTCGGTGTGAAGATGGTAGTTCGATTCGAGGTCGACGCGTGCTTGCCTACTGCGACCTCCAGCGTCCCGAAGACGACACCGGCGTCCGTCGACGACCTGGCGGACGCTCTAGGCGGCATGGACATCAAACACCGCACCCCTGCAACTACAAAAACCACTACCTCTTCATCGTCGCCAGTCGTCGACATCGTCCGTGCGGGGACGCAAGTCCCGCAAGAAGCCCTGGTTGAAGTGACCTCGCGCTCCGTATACTTCCTCGACCAGCTCGACTGGAACGAGCTCTACCCACAACTGGCGCTCTCGCAGACGCCAGCGCTGCACATCGGCGTGCACGAGCGGGGCGTGTTCAGCCAGCTGCACGAGTGGCAGCTCGACGGACGACCACCACGCGCCGGGACGAGAGTAACGAGCGACGCTGCGGCGAAGGCGCCAGATATCTCGGCGCAGCGCCGGAAGACGGGCGCGCAGATCGTGCGGCTCGCGAGGCTACTCGAGGTCGTGCAGGAGCTCGCGATCGCGCGCGGGGCTGGCCCCGCGGGCAGTTTCAGTCTCGTGTGCGAGGGCGGAGAGCTGCGTGTGTATGCGCGCAAGAGGGACGCGGGCGCGAAGAGCTGCTTGCCACCGGATGTGGTGGCGCGGTTCGAGGCTCACACAAAGATCTAAGCCCGGCCCCCGGAGGCGCGATGTGTAATGCATGTGGGGAAATATTAGTCCGTGTGTCCGAGTAACGAGTTGTTGTCGTCGTACGCGTAGGGTAATTAGGGTACGATGTTACAATCAATGGGACTCATAGCATGCGTAGCCGATTGAGGGTGACCCGGTGATTGAAGCCTGTGTCGATTCAGCCGCATCCGAGCATCCTTCGAATCAGCACAACACACCGCAGTTGTTGACCCTGACGGCGACGCAAGCCGGCGCTCGGACAAGGAGAAAGTTCGGTGAAACCGCGGAGAAATGGCACGGATCGCGAGCCACTGGTAAATCCTCTGTAAAAAGTCACACCCATATCTGTCAAGCCGGCGAGCGCGCAGCTACACGTAAACGTAAATACGTAGGCGTCATTCAATGGTAGCTCCCAAAGTAGAGTAGCGATCGGTGCTTGCGGTATAATCCCCGTGCAGCGCAGATTTCCCATTATCACGTTCAATACACGCGCATGTCGACGCGAGGGGCTAATCAATAGGCAGGCTCTGATGCCGCATGCAGTACAATTTGTGGCCCAGAAAACTTGTGCAAAGTGGCGCATAGAGACACCGAAGAAAGTCCCTATCGGGTTTGAGGTTGCGAGGTTGCATCTGCAACAAATCACGTTGCATCGGTGTTGCTTCACTTCCGTTCTGATTTATTTTCTTTCTCCAATGGCCGTGCATCGGAAGCCTTGTGGTTTTGAGAAAATTCCGTTGTTTGTGCCACGGCGCAGTAGCCCCGTTTTTATGAGCTAGGAATTCACGTTCGTTTATTGGCCACGGTGAAACCCTTCTGTTCGGCGCTCAACACTACTGAACAAGCGAAATCCAGGGCGAGAAACGAAGCTGGCAGGGAGCAGAGAGCAGCCCAGACCCGATATAACATTACCGTAAGACACCCACCGCCTACCCCGAGATGTTTCTTCAGTTGCTGTGTTCGCACGAGAAAGCCCTCCTGTGTATTACGGCAATTTTCAGTCGACGAAAGTGAAAGAACCTGAAAAAAAAAAGATCAAAGTACAGTATATACCTCAACAAAGACGGGCGCCGCCTGCGCCACCTCGGGCTTTCCCGGAAAAAAAACGCGGGACCTGTGATTGGGGCATCATTGCGAGTCTCAGATCACGAATCAGTACCCGATAGCCACGAACCCGGGATCGGCAACAGTCATGTGTGGAGCGAGGTGAGGGAATTGTTCCTGTAAGATTGGGGCGGATCTATTAGGGGACATCACCTGGCATGTTCTACTTACCCCAATGCATGCTGGGGTGTATACGAGCCTTTGAACGCACGTGTTACGTTAGGGATCTCTGGAAACGCAAATTTGTTGTCAGGATTCGGACTGTTCCGTGACTGGAAATGCCCGGCGACTCTTCGAGTCGACTCTAAATTACATCCTTTTTGGACCACTAAGTAAGGGCAGATCGTCACCAGTGGCGCTGATTGGATGCATCGTCGTATACGTACTGCATCCGCCGGCAAGCGAGAATAACGGAGTTGTTGAGAGGTGCCGTAACGGTCCAAAAGAAGAGCCACGGAGAAAAGGCCTTTTTTGCAGGGTTGACCCACTCGTGAATGGACTGAGAGGATGTCATAAGCACCAGAAGGAGGAAAATTGCGCATTGCGAAGATTATAATCCAAAGCCGCGCGATAGATGCTCACCGCGCACAAAGGAAGCACAGGTTGGAAACCCTCAAATGATGGTCGTTTGGATGTTTGCGCCCAAGAGTCGCCATGTGTCACCGCCTCGAGGATGGGGGTTACGCCCTAGGTGGTCTGAACTTCAACGCTTAGGGCGTAGATTAACACAGGTCAAGAATAGTCGGAGATACCAAATCGGAGGGCACTGCGTGTTTTGTCAAAATCACGATCGCGACTGCATATGGTTGTGAGGGCACCATTCCATTGCAGCCACCGGGCACATGTTCGTTCACAGCGGAGGTGCCAGCTTCGCGTCTGTGACCACTTTTGGTAGCTCTGCTGTGCTACGAAGGGTGAGGGGATAACGTCTATTCGGGTTGAAAAAAGGAATTGAATACCGAGTAGATGGAGGCTGTCGCGCGCCGTCGAGGCCAGGGACGTCAAGACAAGAGAAGCGTGGAGGGGAAGGGCCTGGATAAGGGAATGAGGGTATTTAAGCGCCTACGAGGCGGCCTAAATCCACCGTGTGGCTTAGTGTCCAAGGACGTGATCGGGCTCAATTCTGTGGTGAAATGCCTAAAGTAGATGATGACGCGAGGCGAGATTGCACAGCGAGGTGAACTGAGCGAGGCACTAGAAAAGCGGGGAAAGATAGGCAGCGGGCCAGAACAGGTGAGAGCGCAAGGAGAGCACCAAGGACGGCCGATGCCGGGGAAGCGGAGATGGGGAAGCCAAGAGATGGATTGCCTTGTTTAGAGATAAGATAAGCCGGGGAGTCGTCGGGAGATTGCCGCACTAGGGAAGTAGACACCGGCCGGAGTAACTAAGCCTGATGCATTCAAACTCCGACTCGTCGTCCCCCTTTGCTAACAATGACGCGCGTCGGGTGCGTATATCAGTCTCTCTTGCTCTTCCGTTCTCTACTCTTTTCCCCCTTCTATCCCCTCCCCTCCCTTCCCCATGCCAGACATGTCTGCTATTGTAAACCCGCAACAAAGGTCATTTAACCCGTATGCAGAAAATGGCGGCACAATCCTCGCAATCGCAGGCGCGGACTTCACGGTCATCGCCGGCGACACCCGCCAAAGCGAGGGTTACAGCATCCAGACCCGCTATGCCCCAAAGGTCTTCAGATTGTATGCCGTATAACTTGCAATAGACTCTCATCGTGCTCACGCGTCCCTTTCAGGACCGACCGGGCTGTCCTCGCCGTCAATGGCTTCGCTGCAGACGGCAATATGTTCGTGAAAAAGGTCAAGCAAAGACTCGAGGTACTTGCCCCTCCCCCTACCCCGGGGGTGTTGTTCATGTCGTTTCGTCAGTGGTATCGGCATGCTCATGCAAAGGACATGCCTCTGCGCGCGATAGCACGTCTAATCCAAACCATGCTCTACGCGCAACGCTTCTTCCCATACTATGTCTACAACATTCTTGGTGGCATTGAGGAAGATGGTAGGCTCATTTACTCGGCCCCTGCCAGGCATGCCCTCACTTCCGCATTCCTTGATATGCAGGTACAGGCGCAGTTTATTCCTTTGATCCCGTGGGATCCTACGAACGCGAAACATGTCGTGCGGCGGGAGCGGCACAGTCCCTCGTACAACCTTTCCTCGATAATCAGGTGAATATACCGTTGTCGAAATGATTACCCTACACCGCGCGACCCGTCCTCTCCTTCCGTCTCTCCGATCTATCCCCGAAGTTTTTCCGGACCTCTTGCTAACTCCGTCCTTCTCGATAAGATCTACTTCAAGAACCAGACAGTTGCGCAGGGCTCGCCACACCCGGCGCACCTGCCATTACCAGATGTCCTTTCTATCGTGATCGACTCGTTCACCAGCGCCACGGAGCGTCATATCGAGGTACGCTTCCATTCCCCAACCATCCCCATTGATGACCCATATCGATCACGCCCCACTTTCCAGGTTGGTGATGGCCTAGAGATGTACATCGTTTTGGCGAGGGGACGGACCTTACCCGACGCGGTAGCGGGTCTACGGCCGCAGGAACTTCCTTCAGCTGGTGGTGAGAAGGTGTTTGTACTGAAACGAGATTTGAAGAAAGACTAGCCCTCTGTATAATACTATCCATACGCAATCACAATTGGCCTCTGCTCATATCATCATATTGTACTTTTGTGAGGCCAAAACCTGGCGTGGGTGTTGCCACGCCTTGTTGGGAAGGAGATCCAAAACAGGAACAAACTGAACCCGTCCACTCTCTCGCAGCGCAGTCACTCCACTTATCTTCACCTCGTCCACGTCCTCCTCGTCCTCACGCGCACTCGCGTCCCCCTCCAGCCCTCAAGGCCACTCCTTTTCCGTTCGCCCGCGAGTGCAAAGAAATCCCCTATTAATACCCACCTCTCGGTTTTCCCATGTTTGTCAGCTCTGTCGCTCTCCTGGCCCTCGCGACCATTCCTGCCCTCGCGCAGTTCGACGCGGCACATAACGCTACCCCTATCGGCGGGACATGGGCATCAGGTTCAAAGAATGTTATCACTGGTTCTGTGCGTATCGTGTGCGGGCCTTCTTGCACAAGCAGTCGTTCACGCGTTGGGAATTTGATTAGTCGTTCGTAAATCCGGCCAACGTCAGCTTCATCTATCCCCCGACGACAGGCATCTCCTTCTCTTTGTGCGCAATCATCTGTTCCTTTCAAAAATGATTAAAATTCGATTTGATCTCATCCCCTTCTAGCTCTGAAGACGGGTTCTATGAGATTGCACGATACCGGATGAACGGCAACGGTGAGTATCCGCAGCCTGCCGCATCGAATACATTCAACTGTCCATTCAATAGGCTCATCTCCACAATGCATCACTGGTATCATGAACTGGGCTCATGGCACATTCAGATATAATGACAATGGGTCGATGACCATGTACCCATTTGGCGACGGCTTCCAGCAGATCCAGGCGCCATGTTCCGCGACCTCCAATTTCTTGGAGAATTACAACGACACGGAGCTATACCAGCTATGGCAAATTTTCATAGATCCAACCGACGGGCCCAAGCTCCACATGTATCAGTTTGATGGGTCGCCACTTCCGCCCATGTTCCTAATCTCCACAACACCAAACATGCTCCCCACACAGCCACTACGCAATGTCTCCTCTCCTTCATCGACTTCAACGTCTAACGTCTCGAAACGCTCAACCAACGACGCACCGCCCGTCGGCCGGTGGGCGACTGCGAGTCTCACCGCAGTAGGAGGGTTACTTGTCGGTGCACTACTCGTTTTGGCCTAGGTGTGGTGGCACGGTTGGGAGCCGCCGCGCAGATTTTTGAGCGGGGCTGGGTAGATTCCAATGCATACACGCGGACTTGGGAGCAGACACTTTGCCAGAACGATTTTCTAAACGCACAACCAGTACAGTATACTTTCCGTTTCCTACGTTTACCCTCACGATACCCGATCCGTTGGAGAAACACGCTCCTTTGTTTTTCATGTTCATTCCACTGCATGAATGGACGCTCTGTTGGTCGGTGGCTCGCACTCGAAACGCAATGCCTCATATAATTGCAGCTAGCAGCAGCAGCATACATACATAGCAAGCGTTTCTCCTTTACCTTTTTGCCTTGTTTATTAACCTTTTTCTTTGCGCTTACTGGCGTGCTATGATCTGGGCGAGTGAGGTTACATTTGTGTTGGGTATGCTTGATACATTACTTTATGGGATTACCGC